>VIAB01005637.1:90050-120078 GCA_009801035.1 Oophaga pumilio | reverse complement strand
GCACACAATAAGAAACATACTGCCCAGTACTCAGATGGGCAGAATACTAGGAGGACGCTCTAAAAATGCACATCCTTCTTGTTTCCCTTTGTATGTAGGCCGCTGCCCAGTGAAAACTAGTTTGCGATTTTCATGTTAGTACCATCATCCTATAGCTTTGTAATGAGACTCTTCATGGAAAGTCTGACTGGGCAGATTCTTGTTTCTTGTGGTTAGTAACAAGTGTTTTTAAATAAAAAGTATTTTTGCTTTGATTTTGGTGTTCCCGCTGGCTAAGCATCCCAATATAAAGCATCAAGATGATATTTGTGATATGTACAGGCGCATAGTGGATCTGACTAGACTGTATTCTCCCAGTATTTCACAGGTTTGTCTAAATATTGTTGAGCAAAAGTTAAAAGCGCTTGAACATGCTTTTTTTCATCAATAGAGTCTTGCATGGTGAGCGTGAATACAGGCCACCGAGGATGGTACATTACTTGCATTTTTCTGTGAAACAATTGTTTCTGCTGATTTAGAGGCTCTCCAGAGGTGGTCCTTGGCTCTTGGACAACTCTTCTGATAATTCTTTTCACTCCTCTGTCTGAAATCTTGTGGGGAACACCTGGTCCTGGCTAGTTTATTGTGAAATAATGTTCTTTCCACTTCCAGATTAGATTATGGCACCAACAGTGCTAACTGGAACCATCAGTAGTATAGAAATTCTTCTGTAACCAATGCCATCAGTATATTTTGCAACAATAAGGTTGCAAAGGTCTTGAGACACCTTTTTATTAGGCCATCAGTTGAACCAGCTGATATATTATTTTTCACTAAATGTCAGGATTGCTTTCTAATCTAATTACTGATAGATTTCAGCTGGTGTCATGACTTTCCATGGATTTTTGCACCTCTCTTTCATTTGTTCAATAAGTTTCCCTGTGACATTTTTCAATATTACATATAAGCTAGTTTATGGACATCTGTGGTTTGATTTATTTGCCTGTGTGGATTGGATGGTTTGTTACCAACATCTGGTGAGAATTTCATATCAATAGTGTTATGGAAATTTGGTTAGGATAAATCTATCCCTGTGTGTACTGCGGCCGTTTCCAATTAGATTGAGTATTTGAGCGCTCAAGAAATGAAAACTGTACACACAGAGTAACAGAATAACATTCCATCAATAGTACATACATGGTTTTATAGTTTCATATAGAAAAGGTTTGGTTAGTAAATTAACATATAATCAAGCTTCTATGTTATTGGTTGTCTGAATACATGAAGGTTTCTGGCTAATGCATAACAAAAAGGCTGATTTAGCAATTTATGAGTAACTGTCACCTTTTTCCTACTATTCAGCAAAAATCCAGACATCAGCTTGGACCATCTGCTGTTGGTTCCTGTTTTTTGGTGTCTGGAAAGTACCAAGGAGCTGTCTGGTTTGCACTGGTCTGGTTCATGGGGTCATTCTAAGCAATTGATTATAGTATATATTAGCTGTGAGTATATATGAGTATAAAGTAGTATACATGCAAGTGAGATCTACATGAAATACATATATACAGTATTTCTATCACAATCCCCCTTTAGATGTCACTTGCCCTAATCCTAACATCCTATCCCAAAGTGCTGCAACTTTTTTGTGCTGCCAGCGGGTTGACACATGCCTAGTACATGCACCCCCCTCTGTACAGACTTCTCGCAAATGGGCAGTCAGGAGATCTGTCCCTAACAGGGGTTCATGGCTTTGCGATCATAGTCTCTTATTCAACAGCATGCGTAGTCAGCGGTGTGTATTCTTCATCAGGTAGGTCATCCGATTATTCAGGGCATCCACAGCATCATTCTGGCTTAGGTGTATCTTCTGGTATGGGTGCTTTCTTGCAATGCGATGCGTGGATCCAACTGGGTCTTCCCTCCAGTTTCACAGAGGTTGGTGTCATCAGCAGTACTTGGAAAGGATCATCAAATCTGGTATCAAGTGTTCTCCTTGCAAACTTTTTCACCAAGACCCAGTCTCCTGGCTTTAAGGAGTGCGTACCGGACACTGAGTCTGGATCTGGCAATGAAGAGAAAACTCAAGAATGGACATTAGTTTTTGGTCAGTTTTGTTACATAGGCAGACAAGATATAATTTTGCATAGTCAGCTCTGAGGGAAGAATACCCCTAACCTGGGACTAGACTCAAGCAAAATCTCATATGGTGACAGCTTTTCTGGGCCTCTGGGAGTGTGCCTTACACTAAACAGTGCAATTGTGAGTGTCTCATGCCATAGTTTGTTTGTCTCTTGGGCAACTTTCAATATCCTGTTCTTAAGTGTCCCATTTAGTCGTTCTACTTTCCCGCTGCTTTGGGGGTGGTAGGGAGAGTGTGGGCCTAAATCTGACCCTACTGCTGACCAGAGCTCTCGTGTCAGATTTGATGTGAATGCGGGTCCCTGATCACTATCACTTCTGGAACCCCGCATCTGCACATTATTTCTGAAAGTAGCTTCTTTGCAGTAGTCTTTGCCGACTGGTTCCTCACTTGGAAAACTTCTGGTCATCCTGAGAACACATCTACGACCACAAGCGTATATTCAAGTCCTCCACTTGGCGGCATCTGAATGTGGTTTATCTGGATCCTCTGGGAGGGGTACAGTGGTCTGGCGAGATGATGAGGGGGGACTTTTTCCACACGTCCAGAGTTGCATTTGCCGCAGGTCAGACAGCTGCTAGTGAATTTGGCTGTTAGGGTGGAAATCTCTGGAGCGAACCTGTAAGCACCAATCAGATCATTCATCTGTGTCTTCGATCTGTGTGTGGGTCCATGCGCTCATTGAACCACCATAGGGTACATACTTTGCGGTAGGCAGGGTTTGGAGTCCATTGCGTATACCCTGCCTTCTTCATGTGTTGCACCCTTCCGCATCCAGCTTTCTTTCTCCTCCTTTGGAGCCTGGTCCTGCAATTTCTTTAATAGATCCCAGGACGTCATCTTGTCAGGTTCCTTGTCTTCAGTCGTCATGTAGTAGCCATCTGGCTCTACGACCTCTCCCACCTCTCCATATTGTCTTCCTTTGGCTGCCATGTCCACCATGTTATTGCCCCGTTCTTCTTCTGTATTCACTTTTCCATGCGCTTTGACTTTTAAAATTGCCATCATTTTTGGAAGTTGGAGTGCATCCAGCAGGTCCCTGATGGCTCCATGATGCTTCACGGTTGTCCTGCTTGCTGTGAAGTCCCTTGCAGCCCAGATGGGTCCAAAGTCGTGTGCTATGCCATGTGAGTACCTGGAATCAGTATAGGTGTTTGCAGTTTTGCCTTTCGCCATCTGGCAGGCCTTCGTCTGTGCTATCAGTTCTGCTTCCTGGGCTGACAGGCTAGACGGTAGACTTCTGGACCACAGGACTTCTTGATTGCTGGTCACTGCACATCCCATGTGGTATCTTCCTTCATCTACACAGAAGATCAACTGTGGGTTGGTCAGTGGCTCATCCGTCACATTGGGTAATCCTGCTGTTTCCTGTTGCATGATGCTGAAACAATCATAGTTGTCAGTCTTGAGCAAATCCAGATCCTTGTAAAAGGTATCCTGCAGATTTGTTCTGAAGAGTCCATATCCGTATCCCCCCTTGTGAGTGGAAGTAGAGTGGCCAGGTTGAGGACCGTGCATCTGGAGATGATGACATTGTCAGGCAAAAGCAGAGAGCACTGGAGGCTAAGATGTTAGAATCTATTTCGTTTTGACCATCCGCCATCTTGTGGTTTTCTGGCTGCTGGTCTTTTTCCCCTGGTGCTGGGTTTGTCTAAGGTCAGGTGATTGTATCACCCTTTATTACCCAGCATCTGCCTCACAGTCCTTGCTGGACAACAGTTTTAATCCCCTAGAGTTCTGGCTATGTGCTTTGATAGCTTTTTGTGTTTGATACTGTGCAGTTCTGGGATCTCTAGTTCTGCCTGCTTTGTTTTTTGGTTTTCCTTTCGTTTCTGCAACTCCCTCTATTTTCCAACTAGGAGGTTACCTGTTTTTTGTTCCCAGTCGCTAGATCGTTCAGGGATACCCTTCCCCCTACCTTTAGGTCTTTGTTTGAGTTTAGCCTAGGAAACGTCGGAGGTTCTATTCACAAGGAATAGGTCGCTGTTATGTTTCGGTAGCTGAGGAGGACAGGAACAACAGCAGGGCAGCCGAACACCTGAGATGTTGGTAACTGATGGGTTGCAGATTCCTAAACTAACGACACAACTAGAGATAGCCGTGGAGCGTTCCTACGTTGATCCTAGACGCCTCGTCACAGCCTGAGAGATAACTACACCTAAAGGCAGAAAGATGAAAGCTATCTGCCCCGGAGCAGATCCCCAAAGTAAAAATAGGAAGCCCCCAAACATATAATGGCGGTTAGACAAGATGAAAATACAAACATAGGCAGAAAATAGACTGAGCAAACGCTAGGGCCACAAGTTGACTAAATAGGATAGGACAGGAGAGATTACTTTCTGCAACCCAGAAAACTCTACAAAAATCCAACAATTCTGATTACAAAAATACTGATACTGAGATCACACGATCTCGCCACCCACTAAATCAGATCTCAGTGTGAACAAAAACCAAGCCGCAGCCGCTGAAAAAACAGGAAAAAGCAAATGAGCAAATAACAGTGGCTGCAGATAAACTGTGAGGAGCTCAGGCCCCAGGAGGGGACCTGGCTGACCTCCACAAAAGTGCAGAAAACAATGCAAAAAGCAAGCACAAAAAGAAAAGCAAAAAATATCTTATCTGAAAGCAGGAGATGCAGGTAGGACTCCAGCAAACTTCCAAATGAACCAGGAACCACAACTGAGACAAGAACAATTGATCACCGGCAACCATCATGGGAGGGAACCTCCCTTATATCAGACCAGTCCGTGATTCCAGATTGCCACTCCTCGCTGAAAGGTTCAGTACTGTCTGTAACCACCAGAGGGAGCCTCTGCTCAGAAACCATCTCTAGCACATTCATAACAGGTCGCCCACTCCATCGTAGGGCTTCAGCCTAGTCCTAGTTCAGGGTCAGCTTCTGCCCTAGTTCTGAGTTGCAGATCCGTAACAGAAGATGCCTGGCGGTGGAGAGATGTTTTGGCTGAGTTTCATTAAGGATTGCTGAGATGTCGTGCGGAGCGAGAATTTCCAGTGGATGTCCAAGAATGATGTCAGCAGTTTTATCCAAAAGGGCGTGTGCTGAAAATACTGCTCTCATACAAGAGGGGGCTCCTCTTGCAATTGGATCCAGGCGGGCTGAGAAGTAGCCTAAAGGTCTCTGTTTTCCCCTGTGAGTCTATGTCAGGACACCATTCGCATGACTTTCTTTTTCCATTAGGTAAAGACAGAAGGGCTTCTTGTAGTCAGGCAGGCCTAGTGCTGGCGCTGAGACTATAGAGTCTTTCAATTTCCTGAACGAGGTGAAAGCTGCATCCGACAGAAGGAACGGGGTTGCATTGATGCAATCGTACAGAGGCTGCATTAGGACCGAGGTATCAGGGATCCAGGTTCTGCAATACGAAACTAGACCAAGGAAGGCTTGCAGTGTCTTCGGTATTGTTGTGGGAGTCATCTTCTCCACAGTGGCTTTCCGGTCATCTGTCAGGTGTTTCGTCTGGTGGGCAATACAGTGTCCCAGGAATGTAACTCGCTTCTGACACCACTGGACTTTGTTCTTCTAGACATTGCATTGCTGCTCCTCCAGGTAGAGTAGGAGAGACAAGGAGTGGGCTGTGCAGGTATCAACGTCAGCTGCACAGAGGAGAAGGTCGCCCACGTATTGTAGAAGAATGACTTCTGCATGGTCTGTAATTCAGTTGGCGAGGATGGAAGACATTGCCTTGATGAACTGTGAAGGGCTGTTCTGAACCCCTTGGGGCATCACTGTCCATGTGTACTGCACCCCCTGGTGCGTGAAGGCAAACAAGAACTGGTCATCCGGGTGAAGGGGAACACTGAAGAAAGTGTTGGCCAGGTCCGTCACTGTGAACACTGTTGCTGTGGCTGGCACTTTTGAGAGCAGAGTGTGCAGGTTCAGCACAATTGGGGTTTCAAATACTGTAGCCTCGTTCACGGCCCTCAGTTCAAGCACCATTCTGAATTCAGCTTGTTCTCCTTTTATAGTCTTTTTCCTGACCGAGAAAAGCGGGGATTGCATAATGATTCCTATGGACGAGCCGGCCCAGTCTGGCCTTGCCCTTCACAATGCAGTAGGGGAATCCCATCTTCTGGCACAGAGTTGGTAGGAAAACAACCAGCTCAATGAGATGCACATCATGAAAGATGACGACCAGCTGGGCTTTCTTGTTCTCCACCAAGGCAGTCACTGTGTTAACACCTGCTCTGATCATAATTGATTCTTCTTGGGTCAGGGGTGAAGAAAATGTCACGGTCCCATCTTCCTGGAACACTATGGTCGCCTTTAGCTTCTGCAGTAGGTCCACTCCCAACAGATTGAGGGGGCAGGTCTTTGACACAACAAACTGGGACAGGATAGAGTGCCCTGGCTGAGTCCACACGCTCAGGGGCTTTGTAAGCTGGGAATGTCTGACTTGACCATTAATCCCCATGCAGGACACAGAGGATTCTGAAAGGCAGTTGGGGTCGGCGAGTTCCACATGTCTCATCACACTTCTGGCTGCACCAGTGTCCACAAGAAAGGATCTGACTACGCCATCCAGGTGTGAAGGAGGAGGGGAAGGAAGGAGTGACAGAAGGAGGAGGAGAGAGGTGTGAAGAAAGGAGAAAAGAGCTAAGAAAAGAAGGAGGAGGGAATTCCCCCCTCTCTGTGCAGCTTGAGAGGGTATGATTGGAACAATAATGCCTTCTCCCTGTAGGGAGGGGCGGGGAGCGCCACACACTGCGCAAGTTCCCCTATACAATGAGAGCAGACTGCACATGTCCAGTATTTCCCTTCAGATGGTTTAACACTTTTACACCTTTTCTAATCTTATACACACAAAAATCATTTCCTGGCCCGTTCACATAACTTTCTGTACCTTTTAAACGATGCAAGTCTACTGCTACTCTATACCAAGCAGTCAGCAACCTAGCTTCAACTAACTTCCCTTTTTCCTTTCAATACATCATGCCATGCCGCAACCTGAAGACTGCCTTGCCTGTAAATCCACATGCTTAAATCAACCGTCTAAAATTCTTCACATGCTTAACCTTCCTGTTCACTTACTGTGTCTATTCCAAAAACGTCAAAAAAAGGTTGATAAAAAAAACTTCAAAAAAGGTTGAAAAAAAAAACTTCAAAAAAGGTTGATAAAAAACCTTCTGACACTTCTGTCTGTGCTCGGACTCACTCAGACAATCACTTCCTTTTTTTCACTGCTGGCACTTCCCCTTTTTCTCTGCTAGTGTATCTATACTCACTAAAGTCACGTATCTAAAAACAAGTATCACACAGCACAGTCACAGATACAGCTCAGTATCAGTTCCTCAAAATTTCTACGATACGCTGCAGCTAGAAATCAGCTCAGAATACAAAAACCAGGAAACAGCAAGAACAGATGTGACAGCGTGATTTACAGCAAAAAGGAAGTGTGCTAAAAATGCTTTCTGTTCTAACTCTACATTTAAAGCGACAGTACATGACATAAAAAAGAACAAATGAATAAACGTCCGGGAGAAATCGATGCCCTCTTTATTAATCTGTGACACGTACAAGCCGTTCTGGTAACCGACAGCTGCCAATCGCACAGAGCACGCAAATGCTCGGGAAATTATCACCCTCTGCACACCGGTCATCCAGCCTGGCCCGCCAGTAACAGGAATCTGCGATAATCCCTCAAAGTTACCACCATCCATGCCTGGAAATCTGGGAGTGCCTCTCCCTCCAGTTCACGGGAATCTGTGATAACATCCAGGGATTTGGCTTCCTGCTCATCGGTTTCCCAGCAACCACAAGCAAAATCAGTCACTGTTCCAACTATCTCCCGGATCTACACAGACATGAAAAACATACTCAGCAGAAGCAGATACCTCGGCTTATATCCCAGGGTTTGGATAAGGGCGTGGACTTTTTACACTACCTGGGAATGCGGTGGTGACCACACCTGACCGGCAAGAGGTATAGACTCGGACTGGGCACAGGGGACATTCAGGGAAGATGATAAGATTTTCTTACCTTACTTATGGATCTGCGCACGCTCTGTCCCGTGAGCCGAGGCCGCGGCCGAAACCCCTGTCTCTCCGGTCAGCAGGGTCTCTGTGCGTTTCGTTCACTTCCCCACGTTGGGCGCCAGATGTTATGGAAATTTGGTTAGGATAAATCTATCCCTGTGTGTGCTGCAACCGTTCTCAATTAGATTGAGTATTTCAGCACTCAAGAAATGAAAACTGTACACACAGAGTGACAGAATAACATTCCATCAATACTGATGGTTTATTGTACGTATGTAAAGGGGTGGTGCTGTTATGGACAGTAAGAAACACGCTGCAACTTTAAAAAACAGCACCCCCTTGTCTGGTGTGATGATCTGCTTCCCCCGTACAGGACTGTGTTAATGAACTGCCCGAGGCTGAGGGGGGAGCCGTTGAGAGCGTGTGAGCTGGGAGCTATTGCTGAGAGCTGCTGTGCATGGAGCTGTGCAAAGAGGTCGTACAGCCTGAGACTTAGTGGACTTGTGAGATTGAACAAATGATATATCCAAGAAGGTTCCTTGGTTTGGATATGAGCACCCCAATGCAGTGAGTGCTGTCAGTCTACATTATTTAGTTGTGAGATTGAACAGACTCTTCGGGTGCAGCAAAGGTGGATGTTCTGTGCTATTTTGAGAAGCCACGAAGATACCGAGAAAGGGATTTACAGTTTCCAGGAGCTCCTCCAGGACCTTGAATCAAGGAGAAGACCACATTTCACAGATCTGCCAGACACGTGCGCACCACCGTTCAAGACTGTTGGGGGCCCCAGAGACTGGACCTGAGTCCCAACATCACTGTGAGTTTGTTCCCGTTTGCACATGTCAGGGCATAGTGTAGGCTTCAACAGACAGAACACGGCAGCCGTGTGGCCTGTTTAGTAGAGGCCAGGGAGGTTATACGTAGAGTAGCCTCATGCTTCGTTTATTGTTTGGTTTTGCCTGTGTGATATATATTGATCCTGTAATAGTTGGAGTACCGTGCTATTTAACGGCCAAGCTAAAGAATACAAACTCTTGTAAACTATCTTTTGCCATTGCATACCCCTGTTTGCACCATCCTTATCCACTTCATTCCTTGCCTTCCAATAAATTTACCCTTTGTTGTTTGCACCTCATCTTGTGTACCGTAGTCTCCCTGCACCGTGGTGGTTCCCCAGCAATCGCTTCACATACATGGTTTTATAGTTGCATATATGAAAGGGGTGGTTACTAAATTAACATATAATCAAGCTTCTATGTTATTGGTTGTCTGAATACATAAAGGTTTCTGGCTAATGCATAACAAAAAGGCTGATTTAGCAATTTATGAGTGACTGTCGCCTTTTTTCCTTCTATTCAGCAAAAATTCAGACATCAGCTTGGACCATCTGCTCTTGGTTCCTGTTTTTTGGTGTCTGGACAGTACCAATGAGCTGTCTGGTTTGCACTGGTCTGGTTCATGGGGTCATTCTAAGCAATTGATTATAGTATATATTAGCTGTGAGTATATATGAGTATATAGGAGTATACATGCAAGTGAGATCTACATGAAATACATATATATTTCCATCACAATAGTACCTTTAGAAATATATTTAGAAAATTGATGATGTGTTCAATACTTACCGTGTTTTTGGGACTATAAGATGCATTTTTTTCCCAAAAAAATTTGAGGGGAAAACGGGGGTGCGTTTTATTGTCGGAATGTACGGTACTTACACTTAGCTTGGTGGCAGCAGGGGAGCAGGAGTCGGGCGATTCTTCCGGTAGTCCTGGTCCGACGCTGCAGGGTGATGATGGTGCGGGTGGTACGGGCGGCTCCGGCGACATTTTCTGAAAGCCCGAAGCCCGTACTTCTTTTGCCTCGATGCTGTGGCCTCCGGGAAAATGCCCCCGGAGGCGGCACATGCTCAGATTGAGGTCTCGGCTCCGAGATCTCGTTGCCGAGATCTCAATCTGCGCCTGGGGAATCAATGTGGCCTCTGGGAAAATGGCCGCTTGAAGTGGCGCATGTGCAGATTGAGATCTTGTCCCCCGAGATCTCGTCTCCCAAGATCTCAGGATGAGATTTTGTTGCCGAGATCTCAATCTGCGCATATGCCGCCTCCAGGGGACATTTTCCTGAAGGTCACAGCATCGAGGCAATAGAAGTGCCGGGCTCCGGGCTTTCAGAAAATGTCGCCGTAATTGCCCACACCACTGAACACCGCCACACCAACCACACTATCATGGCCCTGCAGCGTCACTTCTATTGAGGCAATAGAAGTGTGGGGTGTTGTGAACACTTTGGATCTAGCTTCTGAGTTTGGGCTCCCTCTGGTGGTTGCTGCTGGTAATGGAGCTGGTCTGGCTGACAAGTCTATCACCTGAAGACGATGATTGGCGATCAGGTGTTACAGACTGGGGAGATTTAAATGAGCAGCCTCCCCTTAGCTGTTGCCGGTCATTTTGGTTTTCTTCCTGAGCCATTTGGATGTCTGCTTGCATCCTGCTTAGTCCTGCATCTCTCAGATAAGTTATTTGTCTTTTTTATCTGTGGCATTGTTTCCTTTTTGCTTTGCTCTGATCTCTGCCTTACTGTGTGAGTTCAGCCGGGTTCACTGCTGGGACCTGTGCTGGACTCTGTTTCAGTTGCCACAGCTATTGTCAGTCTGTTCAGTATTCCTAGTTCCCTGTTATTTCAGTATCTGAAAGCTGAATTTAGGGCGGACCCCCTTTCGTTGCATTTTTATTCCCCGTTTTCCTTCTGAAAATTTGTGGTGCATCTTATGGTCCAGTGCATCTTATATTCTGAAAAATACAGTATTTCTTGAGATGAGCTAAATTATTTGGAAAATGTTCACCAATCTGAAATTCAGCACAAACATAGCACATTCGGATTCGTGTTCGGATTCCCAAGCGTTTTTCCTGTAAATTGGCAAAATTCATCCAAAGCTCGGTAAATCCTCGAGTTTTCACTAACGCTTTTGTTAGAACTTTGGCTAGGATAGTGGTGCTATACAGTGGAGGAAATAAGTATTTGATCCCTTGCTGATTTTGTAAGTTTTCCCACTGTCAAAGACATGAACAGTCTATAATTTTAAGGGTAGGTTAATTTTAACATTGAGAGACAGAATATCAAAAAAAAATCCAGAAAATCACATTGTATAAATTATATAAATTTATTTGCATTTTGCAATGAGAAATAAATATATGGTCCCCTACCAACCATTAAGAGTTCTGGCTCCTACAGACCAGTTAGACGCTCCTAATCAACTCGTTACCTGCATTAAAGACCGCTGTCTTACATAGTCACCCTTATTAAAGACTCCTGTCCACAGGCTCAATGAGTCAGACTCTAAACTCTACAACATGGACAAGACCAAAGAGCTTTATAAGGACATCAGGTACAAGGTCATAGACCTGCACAAAGCTGGAATGGGCTACAAAACCATAAGTAAGACACTAGGTGAGAAGGAGACAACTGTTGGTGCAATAGTAAGAAAATGGAAGAAATAAAAAATGAGTGTCAATCAACATCACTCTGAGGCATCATGCAAAATCTTACCTCATGGGGTATCCTTGATTATGAGGAAGATATAGATCAGCCTAAAACTACACGGGGGAACTTCTTAATGATCTCAAGGCAGCTGGGACCACAGTCACCAAGAAAACCATTGGTAACACATTACGCCGTAAAGGTTTAATATCCTGCAGTGCCCGCAAGGTCACCCTGCTCAAGAAGGCACATGTGCAGGCCCTTGTGAAGTTTGCCAATGAACAACTGGATGATTCTGTGAGAAGGTGCTGTGGTCAGATGAGACAAAAATTGATCTCTTTGACATTAACTCAACTCATTGTGTTTGGAGGAAGAGAAATGCGCCTTTGACCCAAAGAACACCGTCCTTACTTTCAAGCATGGAGGTGGAAACATATTTTGGGGGTGTATCTCTGCTAAGGGCACAGGAGTACTTCACCGCATCAATGGGAGAATGGATGTAGTGAAGGTTTTCCAAGGCAACAAACCTATGGCTCAAAAAGAGGCACATTAAGGTCATGGAGTGGCCTAGTTAGTCTCCAGACCTTAATCCCATAGAAAACATATTGAGCGAGATGAAGCTCCGAGTTGCCAAGCGACAGCCTCAAAATCTTAATGATTTAGAGATGATCTGCAAAGAGTGGACCAAAATTCCTCCTGACATGTGCGCAAACCTTATCATCAACTACAAAAAACAATCGCAATACTGCCGGGTCATAGAACGTAATTGCGTATGCTGGCGCATGCGCAATAATGATTTTATGCTTTGCCCACAGTTGCGCGTACTGCGCACGTGTGAGAGGCCATTTGAATGCGCACGCGCGGCAACTCTGCGGGATCTGTGATATTCACAGATCACAATATATACAACAAAAGCCGAGTAGGTGGGGAGAGAAGGAGAATAAGCCCCGCCGTCGGATCACTTAGATTTACATACACCACAGGAGAGCTAAAAACGGTATTTATGCATCAAAGGTGGGGAGTCAGGAGGTATCAAAAGTACTGCTATAATGCTT
Organism: Oophaga pumilio; assembly: GCA_009801035.1. Lineage (NCBI taxonomy): Eukaryota > Metazoa > Chordata > Amphibia > Anura > Dendrobatidae > Oophaga > Oophaga pumilio. The sequence continues at coordinate 107,436 of VIAB01005637.1, read as the reverse complement.
ATGTGACACTAAAGTGACACAAGTGAATGATATATTTAAATCATATCACAAAAAATTCCCTTTAATGACAGAAAAACCTACAATGTTGACAGAAATAACTTGAATCTGACAAAAGTAATAAGAAATTAAAAATCTATGAAAATGAACAAATGAAAGGCAGACATTGCTGTTCAGCCATGCTTCCACAGAATTTATAAAAATAAAACTTATGAAATAGGCATGGACAGAAATGATGGCACCATTAACTTTATATTTTGTTGCACAACCTTTTGAGGCAATCACTACAATCAAACAATTCCTGTAACTGTCAATGAGACTTCTGCACCTCTCGACAGATATTTTGGCCCACTCCTCAAGAGCAAATTGCTCCAGTTGTCTCGTGTTTGAAGGTTGCCTTTTCCAGACGGCATGTTTCAGCTCTTTCCAAAGATGCTCAATAGGATTTAGGTCAAGGCTCATAGAAGGTCACTTCAGAATAGTCCAATGTTTTCCCCTTAGCAATTGGGTGTTTCTAGCTTTGTGTTTTGGGTCATTATTCATGACTTGTGACTGAGACCAAGCTTTCTGACACTGGGCAGCACATTTCTCTCTAGAATCCCTTGATAGTCTTGAGATTTCATTGTACCCTGCACAGATTCAAGACACCCTGTGCCAGATGCAGCAAAGCAGCCCCTGACAATAACAGAGCCTCCTCCATGTTTGACAGTAGGGACAGTGTTCTTTTCTTGATATGCTACATTTTTCCGTCTGTGAACATAGAGCTGATGTGCCTTGCCAAAAAGTTAAATTTTTGTCTAATCTGTCAATAAGACATTCTCCCAGAAGCTTTGTGGCTTGTCAACATGTAGTTTGGCAAATTCCAATCTGGCTTTTTTAAGATTTTTTTTCAACAATGGCGTCCTCCGTGGTCGTCTCCCATGAAGTCCACTTTGGCTCATACAGTGACGGATGGTGTGATCTGACACTGATGTTCCTTGAGCTTGAAGTTCACCTTTAATCTGTTTAGAAGTTTTTCTGTGCTGTTACCGTTCGTATTATCCGTCTCTTTGATTTGTCATCAATTTTCCTCCTGCGGCCACATCCAGGGAGGTTGGCTACAGTCCCATGGAGCTTAAATTTCTGAATAATATGTGCAACTGTAATCACAGAAACATCAAGCTGCTTGGAGATGATCTTATAGCTTTTACCTTTAACTTGTTTGTCTATAATTTTCTTTCTAATCTCCTGAGACAACGCTTTACTTTGCTTCATCTGGTCCATGTTACCAAACAGCACAGTGAGTATCTGTAGCCCTCTATACAGGCCCACTCACTGATTCCAAGATTGTAGACACCTGTGATGCTAATTAGTGGACACACATGTCCCTTTTGTCACATTATTTTCAGGGGTACCAACATTTCTGTCCAGGCCTATTTCATGAGTTTTATTTTTTAAAAAATTCTGTGGAAGCATGGTTGAAAAGCAATGTCTGACTTTCGTTTGTTCATTTTCAGATTTTTGATTTATTATTACTTTTGTCAGATTCAAGTTATTTCTGTGACTATTGTGGGTTTTTCTGTCATTAAACGAGGGGTACCAACAATTTTGACCACGTGTGTAGGATTCTGTGTGTAATTGACCTTCCAGCATCTAAATTGTTTGTACTAAGTGAGGGCCAGAGACCCCAGGCTACATTTCAGAATCTAAATAGTTTGCGCTAACAGTGTGGGCCAGACACCAGGCCACATTTCAGAATCTGAATGGTTTATCCCAGTACTGTGTGCCAGACACATTTCATAATCTAAATCCTCTCTGTTACTAGTGTGGTCCAGCCACTTGGCCACATTTCAGAATCTAAATCCTTTCTGCTAATAGTGTGGGCTATACACCAGACCACATTTCATAATCTAAATAGTTTGTACTAATAGTGTGGGCCAGACACCAGGCTACATTCCAGAATCTAAATAGTTTCTGCTAATAGGGTGGGACAGACACCAGGCCACATTTCACAATCAAAATCATTTGTGCTAATAGTGTGGTCCAGCCAGGAGTCCACATTTCCGAATAAAAATCTTATTTGCTAATAGTGCGGGCCAGGGACCAGGCCACATTTATGAATCTAAGTCCTTTCTGCAAAGATTGTGAGCCAGACACCAGGCCACATTTCAGATTCTAAACTCTTGATAATAGTTTAGATGCACAGCCTAAAAAAAAATTATTGGAAGATTTTGTTTATTACTATGATTTGCTGCCACGGAAATCCACTTAAAGGGCAACTCCGATCAGATACAAAAAATTCTACACATGTAGGTACAATTTCTTGCCCATAAGGGGTGGTGTTACTGTACTTAGTTTTGGTGTAGTAAAAATATGATTTGGAAAGTGTTTTATGGGTTAAGCCCCTGTCTCACATAGCGAGATCGCTGCTGAGTCACAAGTTTTGTGACGCAACAGCGATCTCCCCAGCGATATCGCTGTGTGTGACATTCAGCGACGATCAGCCCCCCTGCTGGGTATCGCTGATCGTCGCTGAATGTCCTGGACATTTTTTTGATCGTTGGTCTCCTGCTGGCCAGTATGCATCACTGCGTGTGGCAGGCGGGAGACCAGCGATCAGCTGGTAACCAAGGTACACATCGGGTTTCTAGGCGCCGGGCGGTGCCTAGAAACCCAATGTGTATGTTAGATACCAGCGCGCTGGTGCAGGGGAGCTGGTAACCAAGGTACACAGCGGGTTTCTAAGCGCCGCGCGGTGCCTAAAAACCCGATGTGTACCTTGGTTACCAGCTCCCTGCACCAGAGCGCTTGGTATCTAACGTACACTGCGGGTAACTAAGCGACGTGCGTCGCTTGTTACCCGCATAGTCGCTGTCCTGATCGCTGCTGAGAGCTGCCTGTTTGGCAGCTCAGCAGCGATCATGTAGCGACACACCAGCGATCCTGACAAGTTCATATTGTCGGGATCACTGGTGTGTAGCTATGTGTGACGGGGCCCTTACACCAGGCCACATTTCAGAATGTAAATCGTTTGTGCTAATACTGTGAGCCCACATTTCAGAATTTAAATCCTTTCTGCTAATAATGTGAGCCAGACACCAGGCCACATTTCAGAATCTAAATCCTTTCTGTTATTAGTGGCCACATTTCATTATCTAAATAGTTTGTGTTAATAGTGTGGACCAGACACCAGGCCACATTTCAGAATCTAAATCCTCACGTAATCTCCGATCCTCCCAAGACATCCTTCTCTCCTCCACACTTATTCGCTCCTCACCCAACCGCCTCCAAGACTTCTCCTGAATATCCCCCATCCTCTGGAATTCTTTGCCCCAACACGTCCGACTATCAAACACATTCGGATCCTTCAGACGGAACCTGAAAACCCATCTCTTCAGGAAAGCCTACAGCCTGCAATGACCCTGCTACCTCCTCACCACTACCGGAGATATTGCCTCGACCAACAACGGAACTGCTGCAACCCCCCGACCTATTGTCTCCTGCCTCACAATCCTGTAGAATGTAAGCCCGAAAGGGCAGGGTCCTCTCCCCTCTGTATCAGTCTGTCATTGTTAGTTTGTTTACTGTAAGTGATACCTGTAATTTGTATGTAACCCCTTCTCATGTACAGCACCATGGAATCAATGGTGCTATAGAAATAAATAATAATAATATTGTGGTCCTGACATCAGGCCACATTTCAGATTCTAAGCCCTTTCTGTTAATATTGGTTGCCATGCACCAGGCCACATTTCACAGTCTAAATCATTTGTGCTAATATTGTGGGCCAGAGATCAGGCCACATTTCAGAATCTAAATCCTTTCTGCAAATAGTGTAGACCAGACACCAGGCCACATTTCAGAATCTAAATCGTTAGTAGTAATAGTATAGGCCATACTCGAAGCCAAATTTACGAATCTAAATCCTTTCTGCTAATAGTGTGGGACATACACCAGACACATTTCACAATCTCAATAGTTTGTACTAATAGTGTGGGCCAGACACCAGGCCACATTTCACAATCAAAATCGTTTGTGCTAGTGGTGTGGTCCAGCCAGGAGTCCACATTTAAGAGTCTAAATCCTTTCTGCTAATAGTATGGGCCAGAGACCAGGCCACATTCCACATTCTAAATTGTATGTGCTAATAGTGTAGGCCAGACACCAGGCCACATTTCAGAATCTAAATCCTTTCTGCTAATAGCATGGGCCGTACACAAGGCCAGATTTCAGAATCTAAATCGTTTGTGCTAATTGTGTGGTCCAACCAAGAGTCCACATTTCTGAATCTTAATCATTTGCGCTAATACTGTGGACCAGAGACCAGGTCACATTTCAGAATCTAAATTGTTTATTCTAATAAATAGTGTGGTCCAGCCACGAGTCCACATTTCAGAATCTAAACCCTTTCTGGTAATAGTGTGGGCCATACTCTAGTCCACATTTCAGAATCTAAATAGTTTGTTCTAATAGTATGGACCAGCCAAGAGTCTACATTTCCGAATCTAAACCATTTTTGCTAATAGTGTGGGCCATACACTAGTCCACATTTCATAATCTAGTTTGTGCTAACAGTGTGGTACCGCCAGGAGTCCACATTTCAGAATCTAAATCCTTTCTGCTAATAGTGTTGTCCAGACACAAGGCCACATTTTTGAATCTAAATCCTTTCTAATAGTGTGGTCCGGACACAAGGCCACATTTCTGAATCTAAATCCTTTCTGCTAATAGTGTGGTCCAGACACAGTATCTCAGCAAATAAATGCTCATTATTAATTTAGTGACAGGTGACTGACATGTCTGGGCATAGGGTTGTGAAACAGCTGCTTAAAAGAGAAGGGTACATCCAACAAGAGTGGGAAAAAAGAGGTCCTGCTGTAAGGGGGATAGGCTTGGTGTTAGGTGGTAATGTTACTGAAAGCTATACTGAACAAACACCGAGGTCCTGTCCAAAGACAACTGACAACATCTGTTACTGGACAGGTTACTTGACTCCCTTTGGCAGCCGCACAGCGGTATGCCTTGTAGATGAGGGCCAGAAAAAGCGTGTGGTCCAGTGGATGGCAAGCGCTGCATCAAGGGGCCTCTCCTCCTCTTCCTCCACCTTAACATAAACAGTACAATCCTCAGAGGTGGCACCCCAATTACCCTTGTTTGCCCCCACGTCACAACTCCCAACCGCCCAACTGACTGTGGGGAACCACAGATGGGGAGTCTGCAGAGTTGTTCACACTTTCTATTCCATGGGCATTAGAGGTCTGCTCCAAAGATTCACAGAAACCAGTGTAGAAAAGCATCTGCATCGATGCCCAAAATGTTTTTTATTTTGATACGGGGAGGGATGAAGTAGGGTCCGAGCAGAATCCAGACACTCCTCACCAAACGTTAACCACCAGGGGTGGAGGTGATCCTGATGAGACTCAGATACCTGAGTTGCACGGGGACTGTACTGTGCTGTCAGGGCAGGAAGAGGAGGATGGTGACTTTCAGGCAAGGAGTGGGAGAACAGAGAGGATGACTATGAGGTTGTAGATCCCACTTGGTGTGAACCCAGAGGCACGCAGCTGAGTAGCAAGGAGGAGGAGGAAGACAAGGAGGTTATGTTGCGGCTTGCCGCACAGACACGGGGAGATGCAACCATGACAAGCACTGCATCTTCAATCACAACTCTGGCTGTCACCAGTAGCGGTCGCAAGTCTGCAGTTCGCAGGGGTGGAAAGGGTTGCCTAGCCTGGGCCTTTTTTGAGACTGCAAAGGATGACCCAACTCACGTTCTCTGCTAACTTTGCAAAAAACGACTCAGTAGAGGCAAAAATTGCAATAATTTGACTACTACATGCATGAACCGGCACATGCGCAATCAAGATGCGTTAGTCTGGGAATCTCATTGCGCTAAAATGTGGACACCAACCACCGTCTGTCCCATCAGCTGCATCTGCTGCTTCTTCCTCCTCCGTCACCGTGGCAAGTGTTTTCACATAGGTCTCCAGCCACAGAATCTCCACTTGTTTACTCCCTACAATCAGGGTGAGTAAGAGCCCATCAACTGTTATGGAAGTGGAGATGCCTGCTGTTTTTGTTTCACCGATCACACCACATGTTTCTCAATCCACCATAACATCCCCACCTGCACCTCACAGTCCAGCAGTTTATCTTGTTTACCCTACTCCACCCTCTCTCAGCACAGCAGCCAGCCCTTGGTCCCGCAGTTGTGGTCACATAAAATAATGTTTCCTCCTACACATACCAAAACTAAGAGCTTGAATTCCACCATCTCCAGTCTTGTTGGCCACGGAAATGCTGCCTTTCCCCCTTGTGGATACAGATGGTTTCTGAAAGCTGATGGCCATCGCAGTCCACCCAGTGCCAGTTACCCAGTCGCCTTTACTTCTCTAGGAAAGCTGTTCCTGCGCTACATCAACATGTTGCAGAGAACATCACCTGTTCCTTGAAAAAAACTGCGCCTGCCAGCGTGCATTTCATCCCTGACACTTGGACGAGCAAACATGGCCAAGGGCGTTACATCTCGCTGACTGGGCACTGGGTGGCTCTTGGCGCAAGGGGCTGCCCCACAAGTCTTGGAATCCCCAAGGCTTGCGGGACAAATTTCTGTATCTAACAGTTCCTCCACTGCTTCTGCCTCCTCCACCTCCTATAGGGCCTCCAACTGCGCCCTCAACCTCTCCCTTAATGATCCACAAAGATATGATAGAGCAGATCAACGCTTTTCGACGTTAGTCTTTCTCAAGATCTTGAGAAAGACTAACGTCGAAACGCGTTGATCTGCTCTATCATATCTTTGTGGATCTGTACTGATTGGATATTGCTGCTTTATTTTTAATCATCAACATTAAAAGTTTTTTTTTTTAACCATTTCATTCTACGCTGGATATTTCTCTTTTTTTCTCTACATTCTGGTTGCTCTGCCACATCCGTGCGAGGAGTGAAGTCATGGTATATACTTCAGTGAACATTGGGGTAAGCTGACACCATCTGTTTTTTTCTCCCTTAATGAGACACGCATTCCAACAGTGCAGAGAGAATCCCTCCACCTCCATATTGCGTAGCGAGGGCTCACCGTTATCAGGCAGTGTTTAAATTAATATGCATTGGAGATGCTATCACACAGCTCAAGAGTTGTGGACAGCTAACCAGGCCGAGTTTGAGCAATGGCTGTATCCACTGAACCTGTAATCAGGGAAGGTCATGTGCGATAACAGTGGCGGCCCTACTCTAGGGCAACCTCACACACATGCCTTGCATGGCTCACATCCTCAACCTGGTGGTACAGCAATTTCTCCGCCACTATCCCGGCCTGGATGCGCTGCAGAAAGCACAGTCGCTATGTGCTTACTTCCGCCGTTAACACCCCGCAGGTCATCAATTTGCATCGCTACAGATGTCTTTCATTCTACCGGTTAACTGTTTGATATGCAGTGTGCCGACACGTTGGAATTCCACTTCGCACATGTTGCAGCGACTGTGGCAATAACGACGAACCCTGGTGCAGTATGTCCTTTTGCATAGCCTTGGCCAGCGCAGTACGGACGTGCAAATCACGCTTGCGGAGTGGACACCTTTTTGCATAGTTTCGAAATGGCTACTAAGATGGTTGGTGCTGACTATGTCAGCATCAGTATCCCGGTCGTCTACATGCTGGAGCACACTTTGAATAGTCTGAGAATGTGGTGGTCCCAGAGGAAGAGGTGGAAACAGAGGTGGAAACAGAGGCGGAGTGGAAGGGATAATAATATTCCTAATTTCCGGACTGTCGTTGCACAGGCGGGTGCCATGGGAGGGTGGATTACAGTGATCAAGGGCGGCTCATGGTATCAGACAAACTGGAGCAGGATCCGAGGAACAAATGGAGGAGGAAGAGGTGATGGGCCCGCAACAGTCAGGAGATGAAGAGGATAATGATCCCCTATATGTTGTCCGTGGTTGGCGGAAGGGGATGGAGGAAGCAAGCTTGAGTGTTACCTCGCCACCAGCACACTATGAACTTGAACCTCATGGAAGGGCCCGTCACATGAGCTCCTTCTGGCTGCACTATCTGCAACATGATGCATTCTTAGGTTAAGAAATAGTGCTAACTACTGGGTTGCCACTCTGTTACATCCACGGTACAAAAGTAAATTTTGCCAGATGCTTCCCCGCCTGGAAAGGAAAACATGCATGCTGGAGCATTGAAATACGCTTGTAGACAATCTTAAGAATGGTTTTCCCCAAGACAGCGGTGAGGCACACAGTATGCATCACAGTTATAGACTTCCAACCCGGGGAACATCGAGTCATCAACGTAAAAACAGCAGCAGCAGTGCAAGTGGCAGAAGCAATTTCTGTGAGTCGTTTCACACATTTTTTAGAACAGTCTGTGCACCAGCAGAACAGAGTATTGTCTGACACGTTGTGAACGACTGGAGAGGATGGTGCAGGAGTATCTCAAGCTCAATATCAGTGCCATAAGGGGGAATTTGGACCCTTTTGCATTTTAGTCTTCAAAAATGGAAAGAGTGGCCTGAGCTCACCTGTCAAGCCTTGGTGGTTTTGTCATGCCCGGCAGCCAGCATTCTCTCAGAACGTGTCTTCAGCACTGCTGGTAGTGTCATGACTGATAAGCACATCTGGTTGTCCCCTGAAAGTGTAGACAGCCTAACTTTCATCAAGATGAACAAGTCATGGATCTACAATGACTTTTGCACCCAAGTCCCAGAATGGGCAGACTAAGCGATGGTGTAGTTTTTAGTGTGCCGCTTTGATCTTGCTTTTTTTAAGTCTGTGACGCCATGTTCTGACTTCTGTGATTGCTATTGCTACTGTTGCTGATGTGTCAAACAATTTTTTAAATTGTGGAGACTCCAAGTTGGGTCTTCATCTTGTGGGTTAACTGTAGTGGAAGGGGTGTCAGAGCCCCTATCTACTTTGGGGAAATTGATGCCACTTTAGTGTTGTGTGGCAATATTTTTTTGAAATGTTTGGACTCCAGGTTGGGTCTCCTTCATGTGTATTGCCTGTAGCAGTAGGGCTCCCAGACCAGCAGCCCTGCACTTTTAATCAACTACCTTTGTTACTATCCTTAAATATTTCTAACAGTAGTGGTCTACCAAGCTGATATTTGTGCCACCTGAGTGTGGCTGAGCAAAAAAGTAGTTTGAGCTGTTGCATGAGGTTTCAGGGCTCCCAGCAAAGCAGGCTTTACACCAGTCCCTTGACCACCTCATCTTAATTTAAACTTAAATTCAAAGCTGAAGATGCTGGCACAGACCCTGATACCTCATGCATGGCCTATGGCTGACTGCTGCTGTGCCAGTCTAAAATTTCTACTGTGGGTGAATTGATCAGTCAAATACCTGTGTTGCTATCCTTAAATTTTCTACCATTAGTAGTCTACAAAACTGATGTTTGTGGCACCTGAGTGTGGCTGAGCAGAAAATCAGTCTGTTGCGTAAGGTATCAGGTTTCCAAGCACTGCAAGCCTACACCGGTCCCTCACCCTTCTTGTCTTAATTTAAACTTAAATTCAAAGCTGTAAATGCTGGCCCGGATCCTGATACCTCATGCATGGCCCATGGCTAACTGCTGCTGTGCCATTTTCAAATCATTATCAAATTTCTACTTTTGTTCAGGTGATGCCACTTTTCCTGGTGTCTGCCCCTAATTTTTTGAAAATGTTTGGACTCCAAGTTAGGTCTCCTTCATGTGTGTTCCCTGAATTTGGCAGTTACTGTTACTCATCAATATTTAAGCTAGAAATGCTGGTCCAAGCCCTGTCCCATGCATCCATGCTGCGCAATTATACTATTCGTACTCTGGGTGAATTGATGCCTCTTTTCCTGGTATCTGCCAGTAACTTGAGCTGTTTTGGTAGCTTTTTGGACCCCCCTGATGGTGTTGTCTATGCGTTTGGTTTTTCCTCCCATTGAATTCATTGAGGTTCAGATACTATATGTTTGACAAACTGTTCGGCGAACATCGGGACGTTCGTCAATCCAAACTGAACCTTGAAAGGTTTGCTCATCTCTACTTATTTCACCCGTTGTAAGTCTATACAGAGCCAGACAATCCAAGCTGCTTCAGGTCTAGGGTGAAACTTCCACAATCAAGTGATGGTTTGGGGAGCTATGTCATCTTCTGGTATGGGTACATTGTGTTTTATCAAGACCAGAGTCAGTGCAGCCGTCTACCAGGAAATTTAACAAGCTTTTTGGAGATAAAAATGTCATTCTCCAGCAGGACTTGGCAACTGTCCCCACTGCCAAAAGTACCAATTCCATGTTTAAAAACAAGTGTCTCTGTGCTTGATTGGCCAGGAAACTCGCCTGACCTTAACCCCATAGAGAATAGGGTATTGTCAAGAGGAAGATGAGAGACACCAGACCCAACGATGCAGACAAGCTGAAGGCTACTATCAAAGGAACCTGGTCTTCCATAACACCTCAGCAGTGCCACGGGCTGATCGCTTCCATGCCATGCCGCATTGATGCAGTAATTGATACAAAAGGAGCCCCAACCAAGTACTGAGTGCATTTACTGAACATACATTTCAGTAGGCCAAGATTTCGGATTTCAAAATCATTTTTTCAAGCTGGTGTTATAAAGTATTCTAATTTACTGAGATCATGACTTTTGGGTTTTCATTGGCTGTAAGCCATAATCATCAACATTAACAGAGATAGAAACTTGAAATAGATCACTCTTTTTGTAATGACTCTATCTAATATATGAGTTTCACTTTTTTTGTATTGAGGAACTGAAATAAATTAACTTTTTCATATTCTAATTTTGTGAGATGCACCTGTAGCTGCAGTTTATGAGAGGGCGGGGAGCTGACAGCTCACTCAATGCATAAAGTCAATGGGGGAACTTTCACTTTTTTTTTTTGCTCCAACAAGAGTTATGGCTTTATTGGGAAATTGGACACCTTATATTAAAATGTTGCCTCAATTTTCAAACACAAAGAAGCTAAATAATAGGTGGTATCAAGTTAGACTACACACTCAATTGATGCAGTAAATACAATAGCATGATCCAAATTTTTAGACTCTGCCCCATTGTATGCTAACTGACTGAGAATTAAACAATTTATGTACTATTTCAGAACTTAAAAAGCACTCCCATTAACTTTTTTCTTCCAAAAACTATGTAACGTTAGTTTGGTTGGTCAATGTGTTTGTTAATACACTCACCAGTCAAAGTCTTCTCTGGTATCTTGTCAAGTGATTGCAATTCAGACTCTCCAGATCACACTGTTCTCTGTGTGACTCAGGAGTGGCTTTAACCCCTTTACCAACGAAGGTGATTTGCACATTCATATCCAGACCAATTTTTACAATTCTGACCACTGTCACTTTATGAAGTAATAACTCTGGAACGCTTCAATGGATCGCTGAGACTCTTCTTCATGATAGTGGTAAAATTTTTTCAGTATCACTTGCTTTTGTGAAAAAAACGGAAATTTGGTGAAAATTTTGAAATTTTCGCTAACTTCCAACTTTGAAATTTCATGCCCTTAAATCACAGAGATATGTCACACAAAATAGTTATACCCACATGTCTACTTTACATCACCACAATTGTGGAACCAAAGTTTGTTTTTATTGTTAGGAAGTTATGAGTTAAAAATTGACCAGTGAAAATTTACAAAACCATTATTTTTAGAGACCACATCACATTTGAAGTCATTTTGAGGAGTACATATGATAGAAGATACCCAAAAGTGACACCATTCTAAAAACTACACTCCTCAAAGTGCTCAAAACCACATTCAAGAAGTTTATTAAACCTTCAGGTGCGTCACAGGAATTTTTGGAATGTGAAAAAAATATATATTTCGCAAAAAAATTGTTTCAGATCCATTTATTTATTTTGACAAGGGTAACAGGAAAAATAGACCCCAAAATTTGTTATGTAATTTCTCCTGAGCATGCCGATACCCCATATGAGGGACAAAAGCACTGTTCGGGCGCATAGCAGAGCTCAGAAGGGAAGGAACGCATTTGACTTTATGAATGCAAAATTTGCTGGAACAATTGGCAGACGTCATGTCCCATTTGAAGAACATCTGATGTACCTAAACAGTGGAAACCCCCCACAAGTGACCCCATTTTGGAAACTAAACCCCTCGAGGAATGTATTTAGATGCATGTTGAGCACCTTGATTCCCTAGGTGCGTCACAGAAGTTTATAACGTTGAGCCATGAAAATATTAAAATCACATTTTAATCAAAAAAATGTTGTTTTAGCCCCAAGTTTTTAATTTTTCTAAGGGCTAAAAGGAATTTTTCTTTATGACAAACTGAGGTCCACTTTTCCTGAATGCTCCAATACCCTACATGTAATTGGGAAATATTTTTCAGGCATAGTGCAAAGCTCAGAAGGCAAGGAGTGCCAGATTTTACTATTACTTTTCAGAAGTGCACAAAACAGCACTTTTATGTAGTCCTAAAAAGTCAGACACCACCGGATCACAGGTCAGACGGTGTCCACAGTGACTCCATCTGCCTCATTGTAGGGAATCTTCCACCAAAGGTTCCTTCTGGATCACATGTTTCAGAGATTTACACGGAAACCCTGTTGAAAGCGATCAATGCAGAGTGCAAGATAAATGTGCGCCAAGCAGTACTGCGATCTTTGGGAGACTGAATGAAAAAATCAACAACAGGTGAAGAATTGGTTTTATTTATTTTTTACGCCATTCCTTGTGCGTTATAACTGATTAGGCTGCTTTATTCTTTGGGTTGGTTGCGATTACAGCAATACCAGATTTATATTGGGTTTTTATGTTTGGCTGCTGTCACACATTAAAAGACGCTTTTGATTGCAAACAATAGTTTTTGCATCACCATATTTTGAGAGCTATAATTTTTCCATATTTTGGCCCACAGAGTCATATGCGGGTTTGTTTTTTGTGGGACAAGTTGACTTTTATTGGTACCATTTTCGTGCACATGACATTTTTTAATTGATTTCTATTCCTATTTTTGGGAGGCATAATGAACAAAAACTAGCAATTCAGGAAAAAATTTTTTTGGGGAGTGTTGGTTTGTGCCATTCCGCATGTGTTAAAGTTGATAAGGCAGTTTTATTCTTAAGGTCATTGCGATTACAGCGATACCTAATTTATATCGTTTTTTTATGTTTTGGCGCTTTTATACAATAAAAACCATTTTATGGAAAAAATAATTATTTTTGCATCGCTTTACTCTGAGCTATACATTTTTTATTTTCCTGCTGATGGAGCTGTATGGTGGCTTGTTTTTTGCGGGACAAGATAACGTTTTCAGTTGTACCATATTTATTTATATCCTTATTTTTTTATCACGTTTTATTCCACTTTTTGCTCGGCGTCATTGTTTTTGCTGTGTTTTTTTATTTTTTATGGTGTTCACTAGAGGGGTTAACTAGTGGATCAGCTTTATAGGTCGGGTCGTTGCGGAAACGGTGATACCAAATATGTGTTCTTTTATTTTTTTTTTTTAATACAAATATTTATAGATAAAATATATTTTTTTATTGTTGATTTAAAAAAATATTTTTACAATTATTTAAAAAACATGCTTTTTACTTTTTTTTTTACTTTTATTACTTTGTCCCTCTATGGGACTATCATTTTTTGCTGGCTGATCACTTCTACAGCATGGGGATTCAGCAGCATCCCCATGCTGTACAAACTGTCAGGTCTGCATTGACAGGGAAAGTTGCTGATAAGCAACTTTCCTAGCTCTGGTGACCTGGATATCGTCATGACGACATCGAGTCACCATGGCAACTATCGGGACCCCTTGTCACGCTGCAGGATCTCCAATCCAAGCCCTCTGCCGGCTCCCGGAATTCTGCTATCACATTAGATCGCAGCATTTTGAGGGTTAAAGTGCTGGGAGTGGTGTGTGACGTGACCGCTCTTGGCACTTAGTGCTGGGTGTCAGCTGTCAGAATCTGCTACCACCAGGCGACGATCGCGAGTACATTATAATCCGTTCCTGGTCAGATAGGCACATGAATGGAATATTACGTCCGATATCAGAAAGGGGTTAAGGGCACAGTCAGACAGCCGTATAAATAAGCCCCAAATCGGAACGCAGTGCACAGACAGACCGACGGCTCTTCCGAAAGGAGCATGACAGCTGCATAGAAATACATTGTATTTATGGGCTGTCAAAATGAGGCTCCATAGTCATACATTGTAAAAGACTTCCAGCTCAAGAAAAGGCCCTGATTCATCAAAGCAATTTTTGTCAGAATTCTGATGTAAATTGCTTTGAAAAGTCACTGCTTTTGCCTATGAATTAGTCATACTTGCAGATCAGGACTTATACACACTAACATTGGTGTGCACAACTTCAATTCTTTGTTTATTTGGAAGCCATACAATGGAAATGTTCTTTGATGGCATGGCAGCATATGGCCATGTACACCTCCACCCTTTTCCTTTGTAACAATCTGTGAAAATTGGACCATACTCGGTTGTAATCCAAGCATGGATAGATTTTTAAAGACCCATTGACTTGCATTCCGAATTTTATCTGACCCTTGGATCAAAATCAGACTTGTCTCCGCGATTTTCCCTGAAAAATAATGAACATATGAACAGTCCCATAGACTATCGCAGTTAAGCCGGGGTCACACATGCGAGAAACTTGCACTATTCTCATGCGAATCTCTCGCATGAACACCCAGCTTCCGCCTGCACTCGGACCGTAGCGTGTGGCTGCATGTATTTCTATGCAGCCGCATGCTTCGGTCTGAGTGCCGGCAGCAGTGCCGAGTGTTCTTGTGAAAAGCTCGCACGAGAATCGTGTGAGTTTCTCGCATGTGTTACCCCCAGCCTACAAGTGCTATCCCTGAAAACACGGATAGCACTCATATGTGAAAATCGGACGTCTGATTGAGCGCTTATTGGGATGCTGGTTTTGCTTGTCAATACTCCCTCTTCCTTTGGGGACGTTGCATCACAGGACAGGGAGCATGGTCTTCTCCGGGCTTCAAGTAATAGCCAACTCCCTGATCACATTTACTTTTTATGCAGTCAGTCTTGGGGGTGTGGTCACCCCCTGCTATGGTACAGGTCCTGTGTATGCCTGCTTTTCTTTATGTGCCCGAACCTCTTTTCCCCGTTCTATTCCGGATCTATACCTGCTTATTCACATGTGTCTCCTCATGCTAAAACATGCTAATCTCTGTTGCAGCATGATTCAGACTCCCTACCCTTCCCTGCGTCTTCTGTTGCAGCAGATGTATTGGCACAGGACCTGTAGCTTGGCAGGAGTAGGCCATACCCATAATCTGTGACATAATGTCCCCGAAGAGAGGGGGGGGCACTAAGAAGCAGATCCAGTGTCAATCTAATTAGTATATACTAGGGCAGTGATGGTGAAGCTTTCTGAGACCGAGTGCCCAAATTGTAACCTAAAACCCAATTATTTATGACGAAGTGCCAACACGGCAATTTAAATTATCAATGTGCAAGAACACACTGGAGTTCTAACAGTTCAAGGCAGCACTCTGCAAGAGGGAATAAAACATTTCTTTGCCTTTCTGGGCACAGTCCAGAATTGCAGGTTACACAGGTTTAAAAACAGTAATAATAGTGTGTGATGAAAAATGTGTAGTGACCGTCTCAATGTACTGCAGCGCTGCCCTCATTCAAAGTGAATGAGAACTAATCAGCAGTGTCCATCATAAGCGCTGCACAGGAGGAGAGTCAGCAGCTGCCAACTCTTTTCCCTGTACAGCTCTTGCCGTCCCTAAACCCTGATGATCAATTCTATTGTGTCAACAATTCATTGATTTTAAACTTACCGGTAGCTTTGCAGTGTTCTCTTCTGTTCAGCAGGGGGGCTTCAAGCTCATGTGTGCTTATCACACACTAACACTGAGCCACTCACACTGCCCTGTCCAGACACAGCAGTTGGATTGATCTTTAGGGAAAAAAAATGCAGAATAATAGATAGATAGATAGATAGATAGATAGATAGATAGATAGATAGATAGATTTTAGCATGGATTTTGAAGTCCATTTCTACATGTCAAAGTATGAATATCTCGAATCTCTAGCCACAGTCACACAAATGTGATAACACTTACTGTATCTGGCTGCTGCCGACTTCTGAATCCTGGGCTGGCTTGGAAATGGCTGGCTTGGGAAGCTGGCTGGCTTGTGGACAGCACGTGGCAAAAATGGAAGGCTAGGAGGCTTCACCGTGAACTGAAAAAGTATAAATATTTGCTGCGGCTCCATATTTGACAAAAAATATATTTAAAAAAAATCGCTGGTGGTCCAGGTGCTAAGATTGCTAACAACCGCCAAACTAGTAACCGGTACACACTCCCATCATCTCCATCATTTGCCCTCCCCATCACTTCCATCATTGCCTTCTCCATCACTCCCATCATTGCCTTCTCCATCACTCCAATCATCCCCATCATTGCCTTCTCCGTCACTCCCATCATTGCCTTCTCCATCATCCCCATCATTGCCCTCTCCATCACTCCCATCATTGCCTTTTACATCACTCCCATTATTGCCTTTTCCATCACTCCCATCATTGCCCTCTACCCATCACTCCCATCATTGCCTTCTCCATCACTCCCATCATTGCCCTCTCCCCATCACTCCCATCATTGCCCTCCCCCATAATTGCCTTTTCCATCACTCCCATCATTGCCCTCTCCCCATAACTCCCATCATTGCCCTCCCCATCACTCCCATCATTGACTTTTCCATCACTCCCATCATCCCAATCATTGCCTTTTCCATCACTCCCATCATCCCCATCATTGCCTTCTCCATCACTCCCATCATTGCCTTTTCCATCACTCCCATCATTGCCTTTTCCATCACTCCCACCATTGCCCTCTCCCCATCACTCCCATCATTGCCTTTTCCATCACTCCCATCATCCCCATCATTGCCTTTTCCATCACTCTCATCATCCCCATCATTGCCTTCTCCATCATTGCCTTTTCCATCACTCCCATCATCCCCATCTTTGCCTTTTCCATCACTCCCATCGTTGCACTCTACCCATCACTCCCATCATTGCCTTCTCCCCATCACTCCCATCATTGCTCTCCCCATCACTCCCATCATTGCCTTTTCCATGACTCCCATCACTCCCATCATTGCCTTTTCCATGACTCCCATCATCCCCATCATTGCCTTCTCCATCACTCCCATCATCCCCTTCATTGCCTTCTCCATCACTCCCATCACACACACCTCTCCGCTGCTTTGAGCTGTCTGCGTGCTCGGCAGCTTTCTCCCGCACTTCCTGCTCTCCTTCCGCGCTTCTCTCCTCCCGCGCTTCTTCTCATTGGCACACATCGGTGCAGAGCTGAATGCCGAGTGAGGAAGGACAGATTAGGGTCGGCGATGCCGCGTGCCAGCAGAAAGGGCTCTGCGTGCCCTCTC
>VIAB01005637.1:72692-83366 GCA_009801035.1 Oophaga pumilio | reverse complement strand
CAAGCTTATCTAGATCCTTCTGAATCATTTCTCTGTCTTCTTTAATGTTAGCTATCCCTCCCAGGTTTGCAAATTTGATTAGTATACCTTCAGTTCCTTTATACAGATCATTTATAAGGATGTTGAACAGCATTGGGGCCAGGACAGAGAAGCCTCCGCTCTCGAAGACGTGTTGTCAGCAGAGTCTTCTCAATCCCCGGCAGGAGCGGTTTGTGACTGCTGTGTGTCAGGGAATCAAGAGAATCACAGTAAAGGAAAGGTCACAATGATAGAGTGCCTTTATATACGTGATGATGAATATCAGGTGCACCAGATTATAAGACCTCCACCCGTATCCTGATTGTGCGTCCTTGTTTTTTATGTTTTTACATTTATGTGTACACATTGGTTGTTTACTAGTTGTTACTGTATGTTACTGCCAACAATAAATAATATTAAATTATTCACTGATTGGACGTTATGGTCGGTTTTTCCTTCTTTTTGGTTGCTTGCTTCTGTGTCAGGGAAGAATGGCGCCGGATACAGCACACAGGTAAGTAACAATTACCTGCCTGTTAATGCGCAGATACATTTTTTATTTTTTTTGTAAAGTCCCAGATATCCCCTTTTAGTCTTGAGTGTTATTTATCTTCCATTATTTTTTTGAGAATTGTAGACTTGTACTATCATAAAAGTGGATATTTTTTTTACAGTTTACACCAATATGAGAACATATGGGGAAGGAATATTCAACAGAGTTTTAGTCGTGCATGTCTTGTCGCATAAGCCAGAAAGATTCAGTTTGGAATTCAATTTAATTTTAACTCATATCATACAATTAATGTGCATTGTCTTTGTTGTTATGTGTTTTACAGGTTGCACAGAAAATGAAACCAGCTAAGGGTGATTGTTATAGAGAGCTTACTCCAACCATGAATCATGAGGGAAATGTGGTCATGAGCTTTAGTTTTGATAGCTGCCAGCTTGAAGAAGAAGAACTGCAAGGAAGAGGAAGCCAACAAGCGCAAGGGATCTTAACACTCATGGAACCAGGTGGCAGTAGCTCCATTTATTTATTATTCTGTGCACTTTCCACATAAGAGAACTAGAATAGGTATGAGGGTTTTTTGTTGTTGTCCTGAAATTATAGAACCTTGCTTTAAAATAGAAATTAGTGCAGATTACCTGATGTGCATTTGTAAAATAATGAAGAGGCCCTTAACTCCTTATTGGCCATTGACGTGTATTGCATGTCATGAGCAGGTTTCAGTTCCCGCATTAAGACATGCTATATACGTCATGGAATTGAACTGTCACTCTGTGAACACACACAGTGTCTCCAGGCCGACAGCTGTCACTGACAGCTGAGCAGCACGACTAGAGACGTGGAGAACTCATTTCAGCGGTCCCCACTTTCTAATTGCTGTCATTGGACAGTCAATCTGAATAACCGATCACAGCATATGATCAGAGGGAAGTCCCGAAACATCAGCACTTCCCTGCATGATCACCACTGGGAGCTCGGCCCCGCTGACAGCCGAGCTCCCAGTGGTGATCGTGCAGGGCTGGTGCCCACGCTGCCTCTGGCTGATTAACCCTCTAGATGCCTAATTCGATACCGATCGTGGCATTTAAAAGGTTGTGAAAGGGAGAGGGCTCTCTCTCTCACCCCCATCGGCACCCTCACAATGAAATCACAGGGAGCCGATAGTTGCCATGGCACCTGTGGGTTAAACAATGACTTACTGGTGTGCCAGCCATGGGCAGGGTCTAGCAGGCATCTTACAGGTGTCATGCATTGCAGTGCTGGTGCATTGCAATGCTCCAGCATTGCAATGCACCACTCATTGCATTGGTCACTCGTGACCAGTGATCAGACTAATAAAGGTTAAAATCCCATAAAGATACTAAGTAAAAAAATTAAAAAGAAGTGCCATAGATGTAATTGTAAAATATATAAAGCCATCTCATAGTTCTCATAGTGAATATTGAAGCAAGGCTAGCACTTCATTAACCTGTACATGACCTTATGCAGCTGGGACCCCACTGCTGAAAACAAGTAATTAAAGAACATCTGTCACCACGTTGGCCTATCTAAACTACTAATATGGGAATACAGGATATAGACTGCTGAAAAAGTCATCCTTGTATGCCTCATATCATATGCTTTGTGGATAAATCATCTTTTATTAGTTTCTGTAAATTAGCTTTTCCAGGCTCTGGGGAGGACACTGCCTGGAAGATAACTTGGCCTCCAGAGCTTATTTTACATGAATGGGAGTTACCGGTGTGAGACAAGTAACTATCACAGAACAGGAGAACTGAAATTTGTCTTCATGCAAACACATTATTTGCTTCTCTCTCAGCTCTGCTGTATTACAACAATATTACAACCCTGTCTGCCTGTGAGATGGAAGCTGAAACAGAGGAACGTGCAGATGTGTCAGTTATAATCTCATAGAGCTCTGCTGTGAGAGGCGAGAGTGGCCATCACACATCACACTGGTGACTCTCCCTGTAAAATAAGAATAAGCTCTGGAGGCAGAGTTATCTTCCAGACAACATACCCCCCACACCATGGAAGAGGTTATTTATATAAAGTGATAAAAGATGATTTATCAGCTACAAGACATCTGATATGAGGCATACCAGTATCACTCTAACCAGCAGTCTACAAACTGTATGCCCATGTTAATAGTTTAGATGGGTCAAATGTGGTGACAGATTTCCTTTAAAGTTGGTTATCTGATGAATCACAGACACGAATTCCAGGCACAGCTTGTAAATGAATGTGAAAGACGACAAATCTATGGCCTGTGGAGATGCCCTACGGCCCTAGACTCCCTATTTACAGAGAACTGCAAACAGACTGCTTTATTCCCATTTCAGTTATGAATATTGGGTTTTTTATAAACGGCATAGAACATACAGTTATGGAAAATGTATTTCTGTCATTGTGACAAAGTGGCGAACATAACGCATTGACTTATATCACTGGGCGATTGCCACATCAAGTACCAAAGTAAAATATAACAGATGGATGACAATATATGTGCCATGTTTCTTATCTATGGAAAGCTAAAATCATGATAAGAAATATGGCATTAATATCTCTCTCTCCCAGGACCTCCAGGGGCGAATATATCCTAAAAGTTGGAGGTCTCCTCATTTTTGGGACCCTAGCCACATCCAATGACCAGCCCCCATATAAGCTCACCAAAGAGAGGTATATGGGTGTGGTTTTTAATCAATTAAAGCAGATTTTGAGTTTTTGTCATTGTCAGTCCTGGAAGATACAGTTAGCTGTGGTGCTGTACCATTTTCCTAAAAGAACTGCTTCCCTCCATAATAGATCTGTGACATTCCTGTTACACAGGTTTAGTGCTTTTCTTTTGTTAGCCCTTTTTATTTAGTGTGATTGTATATACTGTATTTAGTGTGATTTGTAACATATTTGTATGTTTTTATAAGCACTGTCTACTTTTTAGATTAAATATATAAAATTTAATAGCTCTGTTCCTCTTGCTCTGTAAACCGCACCCCTGAAGCCTTACTCTATCTGTAACGGGTGTCCAATATATAAACAATTGGTGGTGGAAATAGTACCTTTTGTTTTTTAGGCGTTTGACAGTGACTGTACCAGGGTATATATATATTCCATGTGTTGGAGTCGGATGTGCATATACTATACGTTCACTGGGTGTTCCCCAATAACCAGCCTAAAAGTGAAAACAACTGTGGCCTTGTCCATCACTCGTTACTCAATTGCGTAATTATCCTGACAATTGTATGCAGCTGAGTTTTATTCGTTGACAAATTGGTGGCTGCGGAGGTATCTACGCGATGTTCCTGTTGAGTTCTCTTGACAAGAAAATTGAAAAAAAAATAATTTTTTTTAATTTTTATTTTTTTCCTTTCACATTGTTTTGTATGCACCTTAAGGGTTAATAAACTTATTGAATGTGGTTTGAGTTCAGATTTTAATATGGTGTCACTTTTGGGTATACTTTGTCATATAGCTCGTTAAAGTCAGTTCAAATGTGCTGTGGTCCCTAATAAAAAATAGGTTTTGTGAATTTTGTTGTAAAAATGAAAAATTGATAATGTTTAGTCCTTCTAACATCCTAACAAAAAAATAAGTTTAAAAAATGATGCTAATATAAAGTACCCCTTGATACCCAATGACGTTCAGTTTCCGTCATTGGGGGCCTCCCCCGGTTTGGTGCGGGATCCGGCGATGAGCCCGCACCTTTTCCAGCACATGACAGCTGATTAGATCAGCTGTCATGTGCCCCTAACAGCTGATCTCGATCCACTAACAGTCTCGATCCACCTGCGGCTATTAACATGTTAAATGCCGCTGTCAATCTCTGACAGCGGCATTTAACATGCATCGCAAACCATGCCTATTGTCACATGATGGGTTGGCATGACAACTCGGGGGCTGCTGAAGACCCCTGTGGTTTTCATAGCGGGATTGCTATGAGCGCTGCCCAGCGGTCGGCGCTCATAGCAAGTGAGCATTTTTGCTATATAGAACAGGGCTGCAGCCCTGCTATGTGTACCACATGCGATCAGATGCTCGCAGCTTCTAGTCTCCCATGGAAACTACTGAAGCGAGTGTAAAGTGAAAAAAAAATATTTTTAAAAATTTAAAAGATCAGTGTAATAGCATGTCCCTCCCCCGGCCTGTGTTCCTGGACTGTAATGTAATCAGGCCTAGGTCCACCTCACTTGTACTGCATCTGGTGAGGGATTCTTTCTTTGTTCTTCTCAGCATGGAACTCATCAAATACACAAACTTGTATGATAAAATGGAGCTGATAGTTTCTGTAAGCTTCTCAATGTAGCCACATGTTAAAAGTTGGTGTGAACCTCTCCCACTGATGGGCTGATCGCAGGACACAGGAGAATAGACTCATGTGTTGGCTGAGTCAGTTATGTGGTGACTTGCGAAGGGCTGGGATCTTATGCTGAGGCAAGATCCTGGTGACCGTGTGGATTGTTAGAAGCTGCTACGTGGGACTCTGTTGTGTCCCTCATCTGCTTGATCTATTGAATTCACCAAGGACTATTTCTATTTTCCTGGCATTGGATTGCCGGGTGGCGCCCCCGGATCTGTTCCCTTTGTGTGGACTCATTGTGGACTAATTACGGACGCTGAAGAATTACTCTCATTTGTGTTGTCCCAGTTCCCTGTTCCAATAAATGTTGTTGGATTGTTTATCGGCCTGGTGTCTCTCCCTGCTCTGTCGCATACCCCTTCACAAACTGGTGGCAGGAGTGGGATCAGAGCAGAAAGAATGAAGGACAGCGGCCATTCACCATCTGGAACCGGAACCTCAGGATACAGAAACTGGATTGTGGGGCGTTTACAAACAAAGGCCTGCTATAAAGAACTGAGCAAGGACCAACTAATTAAGGGTTTGGAAGGAGCTTGCCTGCAAGATGGCACTGAAGGATTTCCACAGCAAAGGGAGGAAAAACAGGAGCTGCAGGTAAACACCCAAAAAAGTCAGTGGGTTGTGTGGTACAAGGAGGAGATGGCATTGCTTGGAGAGGAGGTCACCATAGAATATAAGATGGAGGCCATTCGTAGAGCTCAAGAGAGGGCATTGCTGGAGAGACAGCTCACTGTGGAAGCTGCTGGAAGCCCCAGACAGACTGTATCCACAGTATCTACCATGAGAAAAATTCCCCAGAGTGTCCTGCAAGGACTTTAAGCCATTAAATGAGTCTGCAGGCAACATTGAGTTTTTTTCCAGGACTTCGACCATCAATGTAAATTAATGGAAGTCCCGGAATGGAAGCAAGTCAGACATCTGGTGGGGATTTTAGAGGGTGGAACTGCTGAAGCCTATTGCGCTATGGACCCCCGGTGGAAATGTGAGTATAGGGAGGTAAAAGAGGCCATTCTAGAGCATTATGCTGTAACCCCAGACACATACAGAACTCAGAAGAAGAAAATTAGCAGACAGCACTCTCAGATAAGGGGCGCCCATATTCGTTCCAAGGAACCTTCTTGGAAAAATAGTCCACATCAAAGAAAGGAAAACAGCGCTCCATCCAGGCGTAGTTAGTGAAAAATAGAAGCTTTATTCCGACATAAAAAATACAACGTTTCGATCCAGTAAAGGATACTTGATAAAGATCCTTTACTGGATCGAAACGTATTTTCTATGGCGGAATAAAGCTTCTATTTTTCACTAACTATGCCTGGATGGAGCGCTGTTTTCCTTTCTTTGACATACAGGACTCAGTTCCGCTCCTTAGCCTGTGATGGGGAAGTGTCTTTCAAGATGTATGCCCACAGGCTCAAACAAGTATGTCATCTCTGGCTGGCCTTAACTTGGGATACTTTCCTCCAGGTCATCCTAAAAGAGCAGTTCTATGCCAAATGCCCTGCTGAGATCCGGGAATAGGTGCGTGAGAGGAAACCAGGGACAGTGGAACGAGCTGCTGCTCTAACTGATGAGGCACTCACCTTCAAGCCTCAGTGGAAAAATCTACTAGTCGGTGAGAAAAAAACTACCAGCTTCCCAACGCTGGCGGCCCCTTGTCCTTCGGCCTCTAATGTTCACCGTCCCACTAGATTACAAACTCATGGTGAACCCCGTGTGAATGTGCCTCGCATTACTCCTGCCTCATCTTTGGGAATACGACGTGGAGGAAAAATCATAGAAGGCAGGTGTTATAGATGTGGGCAGCCTGGTCATCTTCAAGCCCACTGTCCAGGTGTTCGGCGGCAGAACAGCTACAGACTACCTTTTCCTTTCCATTATCTACAAACACCCGCAACAGGAGAAGAGCTGGATTCACTCCCTGGTGATTTGCCAAGTGACTCTGATATATTGGCTCCCCTACCAGCAGTCTATGGGGTACGAACCACAGCCACCTGTTCTTCTGATTTTCAGCACAAACATTTACAGGAGGTCGTGTTGGATGGCCAAAAAGTTGTTGTTTTCGTGACACTGGGGACTTTCTCACCATAGCCCATCCCCGAGTAATTCAACCAGAAGCAATTCAAACGGGACCAGGAATTGCCATTGAATTGGCTGGAGGTACTCAGAGATATATTCCAAGAGCGAGTGTGGCCCTGAATTATGGATTTGGGGCCAAACAATGCATGATCGGTGTGATGAGTGGCCTTCCTGCAGACATTCTTCTAGGAAACGATATGGGGAATCTTCAATGCCACTTTGTCGGTGCGGCAACCCGAAGTCAAGCCAGGAGAGCAGCAGATGCAGACGTGTTCAACCCGTCAATGGAAATAAGACCACCAGAACCGCTGTCACCAACCGGTGAGTGATACTTCTTGTGGGGATCATATGAGTGTCTCTTGGGATAAAGTTCAGTTTAGACAAGGGGTAGAGACGGACCCTACCCTAGCTAGTCTTAGAACTCGGGCTGAAATAGGGCAGTTAGGGGAAAATGGGGAAAAAATTATTAGGGAAAATGGACTCATATATCGGGTTACCTACACTGACTCTCTAGGTAAACCCTGGACTTCTAGCAAACAGCTGATTGTCCCTCAGAAATGCAGAGTTTCCCTATTACACCTTGCTCATGATATTCCTACTGCTGGCCATCAAGGGGAAACCTGTACTGAGAGATGATTGACTCAAATTTTCTATTGGCCTGGGATTTCTCAACCCATGGCGCATTTCTGCCGAACTTGCAATATCTGTCAGCGTAGAGGGCGACCGGGAGATCACCCAAAGGCACCCTTGCTACCGCTTCCTATAATAGAAGAACGCTTTCAAAGAGTAGCTGTCGATATCATTGGACCTCTGGCTAAACCAAGTAAATCTGGAAAGCAGTACATTCTCACTGTTGTAGACTATGCCACCCGATATCCAGAAGCTGTGGCCTTGTCAAGTATTTCTGCAGCCAAGGTGGCCGAGGCCCTGGTTACCATTTTCTCCAGAGTAGGATTTCCAAGTGAAATCAGACCAAGGCTCTCAGTTCATGTCGGAGCTGGTACAGTGTCTCTGGCGCACTTGTGGAGTAGGAGCGATCCGAACGACACCATATCATCCTGAAACAAATGGACTTTGTGAACGATTCAATGGCACGCTGAAACATGTTAAGGGCCTTCACTGACAGGGATGCAGACTGGGAGAAGTACCTACCTCATCTCCTATTTGCCTATCGGGAAGTCCCCCAGGTGTCCACTGGGTTTTCCCCTTTGAGCTCCTCTATGGAAGAAAGGTCAGAGGACCTTTAACCCTGCTAAAAGAATATTGGGAGGGGCAAGTTGAAGATACAGGAACCCCTGTTGTTCCATATGTCCTAAAGCTTCAGGAAACCCTGGCTCAACTTGCTAGTTTTGCTCAGGATCATGTGCGGATGGCTCAAACCAGACAGAAGACATGGTATGACCACAAAGCCCGCTATTGGGAGTTTGCAGAAGGACAACAGGTTTTAATGATTGTTCCCCATCAGCAAAATAAACTGCAGACAACATGGGAGGGTCCCTTCCGGGTTCTCAGAAAACTTAATGACACCAATTACCTCATTGCCTTAGATGACCAGGGTTTAAGACAAAAGACTGTCCATGTGAATATGATTAAGGAGTACCATGAACGGACCCCACCAGTGATAACCAGCTGTCGGCTAACTTCAGAAGACAGTCAGGAGGAGGAGGACTCACTATCTGATCTTGTGGAAGCCACAAGAGCCACATCCACTGTGGAACAGGTGCCTCTGAGAGATCACCTGGATTCCTTACAGAAAAACCAAATGCTGGGAGTGCTCCATCAGAGACAGGCTGCTTTCTCATTCCGACCGGGTCGAACCACAGTAAACCAGCATCATGTGGACAATCCGGGCATCCGTCCCATAAAGCAGGCTTCTTACCGGGTACCAGAAGCCGTTACAAACACCATGCAGCATGAACTGGAGTAGATGCTACAACTTGGGGTAATTCAGGCCTCCCATAGCTCATGGGCCTCCCCTGTGGTGTTAGTACCCAAGAAAGATGGGAGTACTCAATTTTGTGTGGACTACAGATGATAAAATAACCATACCATTAGTGATCCTTATCCAATGCCCCGTATTGATGAACTTCTAGACCAGCTAGCTGGGGCCCAATATGTCACTACCTTGGATCTCAGTAAGGGATATTGGCAAATCCCTTAGACGGAGGGAGGGAGAAAAAGGTCGGCTTTCATAACCCCCTTTGGTCTGTATGAATTTCTAAACATGCCTTTCGGAATGAAGACTGCCCCCACAACCTTTCAGAGAATGGTGGACCAGATTCTCTGGGGATGTGGCGATTTTGCTTATGCCTACTTAGATGATATTGCCATTTTCAGCCAGAAGTGGGAGGAACACATGAACCACGTAGCAGTTCTTGACCGGATTCTTGCAGCAGGCCTGATCATTCGACCTGATAAATGCCAATTGGAGATGGGTGAAGTCCAGTACCTAGGGCATAGAGTAGGAGGAGGGAAGCTACGTCCTGAACCTGCCAAAAACCAGGCTATTAGAGATTGGCCTGTACCCCAAACCAAGAAACAAGTTATGGCTTTTTTGGACACTTCCAGTTATTACTGAAAGTTTGTTTCTCATTTCAGCACTGTGGCCAAGCCTCTTACAGACCTCACTAAGAAAACAATGCCCCGGGTGGTGACTTGGACTCCAGCCTGTGATGAGGCTTTTAATCTGCTGAAGGACGCTCTAGTCTGCGACCCGGTTCTGGCTGCTCCAGACTACAAGAGGAGGTTTATTGTGCAGACGGATGCCTCTTCTTACGGACTGGGGGCTGTACTCAGCCATGTGAATGCAGCTGGGGAGGAGTACCCCATTGCCTACCTCAGCCGTAAACTGCTGGACCGAGAAGTGGCAAATGCAATCTTTGAAAAGGAATGCCTGGCTGTACTATGGGCCCTCAGGAAACTAAGGCCATATCTTTATGGAAGAGAATTCACTGTGATTACTGATCACGATCCACTCACTTGGTTGAACAGAGTCTCTGGAGACAATGGACGCTTACTACGATGGAGCCTGTCTCTTCAACCCTATAACTTTACAATACAATATAGAAGAGGCAGCCAACACCAAAATGCAGACAGATTGTCCAGGCAGGAGGAACCTTGAGTCCTGTCAGCCATGACCACGTGTACTTGACCAGTAATCTGTAGAGGTCACTAGTCCGTACACAAATTGAGGGGGGAAGGGGTTGTAACAGCATGTCCCTCCCCCGGCCTGTGTTCCTCTGGACTGTAATGTAATCAGGCCTAGGTCCACCTCACTTGTACTGCATCTGGTGAGGCATTCGGTCTTTGTTCTTCTCAGCATGGCACTCATTCAATACACAAACTTGTAAGATAAAATGGAGCCAGTAGTTTCTGGAAGCGTCTCAATGTAGCCACATGTTAAAAGTTGGTGTGAACCTCCCCCATCGATGGGCTGATCACAGGACACAGGACAATAGACTCATGTGTTGGCTGAGTCAGTTGTGTGGTGAATTTGCCAAGGGCTGGGATCTTATGCTGAGGCGAGATCCTTGTGACCATGTGTATTGTTAGAAGCTGCCATGTGAGACTGTGTTGTGTCCCTCATCTGCTGGATCCATTGAATTTACCCAAGGACTATTTCTATTTTCCTGGCGTAGGATTGCTGGGTGGGGCCCCCGGATCTGCTCCCTTTGTGTGGACTCATTGTGGACTTATTACAGACGCTGCAGAATTA
>VIAB01005637.1:32848-44550 GCA_009801035.1 Oophaga pumilio | reverse complement strand
AAAAACGCAAATATTCCTGAACGTGTGCACTTAGCCTCAATATACTGAATGTGAAATGTTCTGCTAGCTGCTGTTCACCTTCATTGTTCTCATTCATCAGTTTAATTGTACTTATCATGTTTGAAGCATTATCAGTTACAATAGCAAGAACCTGTTCTTTTTTGAGTTCATAATCTTGCAGAACTTTTTCCACTAAGGTCTGGAGAAACTGGCTGCTGTGATGAGCTTTAGTATCTTTTATTGCCAGCGTCTTAGTAACAATTTTTTTGTTGTCACAAACGTATCAAACGTTGATAGCAAAATAGTTCACTCTGTGATGTGTGCAGGCATCCATTTTAAGAAACGAGTGTCTCTTGAGAGTCTTTTTAAGATCTTCCTTTTGGTTAAGGGCTTCTTCAATCACTAATTTTCTAATACTTTCTCTTTCCAGAGTAACACCCAGTTTGCGGGCCATTTTTCCATTAAGAGCTGTAAAAGCTGGTCGTGCAAATAATGATAATGGTACACTGTCCTTCACAACAAGCTCGATGAACTGTGTTTTAAAACACATCTGCTGTCATTGTTACAGTAAAATATCTTGTAACTGATGTTTGAGACACTCTTTCCTCCTCCTTTGCCTGGTGGGAAGTGCTGGTTTCTTGGTGCTGCTGTGATCTTTTTCAATCACAGCTTTGTAAACTTCTGGGTGGCAGCATTGTAAATGTCTTTTTAGATTGGAAGCTCTTGAAGGCGCATTCTTATCACTTCCTGAATATTCACTTATTTTGGCATCACAGCATTTGTTTTCATCTGGGTTACTTATACACTGACACACAAAATGTTATTTATCTTGAGCCACTGTGAAATGCTCAGCTGACTTCATAAGATGCTTCTTAGACATTTTATAATTATGTAAATTTGCTCTCAAAATTTTGTCCTGTAAAAAATAAGCAAACAACATCACAAACGTGGAAAAAGCAGATGTACTCGTCCATGATAAACTCTAGAAATGTTATTAACCTTTCCCATTTATTGTATACACAAAGTCTTTGTGTTTCTGTGCAAGCTGTTTCCTGTTCTCACTAATTACCTATGATGTCATAATGAATCACACTTGTATATTATAGTCTGTCTATGCTTATTTTGGTACATTCTATGACTAAGGGCTGATAGCCAGAAACGCGTCCGAATGTGATCTCTGTTTTTATTCACATGTATTCCATTGTCATTTTAATGGTGTGAAATAAAGAAGACATTTTTTATACATTCGGCAAAGTGATCCTAATTTTTCTTATACTACTATCCGATGATCAGACAGACAGATCTCTGCTACAGCATTCAAGGCTACCAAGCACATATTACACGGTGAGGCAAGTTTCCCCTTTTTTTCTTCCTTGAGGTCAACCATTCTCAGCTCCTACAATATATCGATATATGGACCGATATCTATTACGCAGTTGCCAGAGGCATCACCACCCTTCTAAGGAGCCTGCCACTTTAATGTTTTCCACATTGACCTCTGACAGTGGACCTGTTGAATCTACTCAATCCGCATTGACACCCCCTGGTGATTTCAACCTCCAATTAAACATCCCTTCCATAGTTGCCAATATCATGGCCAAAATATTGCCGGAAATTAAATCTACAGTACTATTGAGGACTCTTTACATACAGCCCTGAAGGGGCTGCAAGACAAACAAGCAGAAAGTGTTTCTGAATTAGAAAAAAGAATGTCAAGTATCGAAGATGATACCTACAGCGATCATAATAAACTCTTGGAACTCACAAAAGAAAACGATTTGTTATGGGATAGAGTTGACGACTTGGAAAACCATTCACGGCAAAATAATTTACGTCTGGTGGGCCTACCGGAATCTTTTTCACAAAAAGACCTAAAGGCACGTTGTGAAGTAAATATCCCCAAAGCACTACAGCTAACTAAAGGCCGTAAAGTAGAAAGAGTCCACAGGGTGGGACCTATACCATCATCATCTAGTGCTGAGGGAAAATCTTTGAAGCGCTCACGTCAAATCATCATGTGCTTCCCGGATTACAATGACAAATAGACATTTTATAAGCGTACCGGAGATGCACACAACCGATTATGATTCGAGGTCACAAAACCCTTATCTTCGACGATTTCTCGGTGGAGGTTACAAGATGGCGCAAGGTCTTCAGCCCGCTATGTTCAAAATTATATCAAGAGGGCATCAGCTTCCAACTCAAATACCCGGCAGCCCTCTTAATCAGACAAGCTTCTGGCATATCCATACATTTGCTTCCCCAGACATGAAACATCACAGAAACAACAGCCATATTGTCTCATAAAATGAAAAACTTTATTAATACAATTATAAAAGGGACATAAACCAGGGAAATGGCAGGGGAGAAAAAGTGATACAAACTGGGATTACCCATATATGCACATGAGGTAGAAAAAAGGCCCACGACAAGAGCCTGCTAGATGAATTGCACAGCCCAAAAATAAGACAAAAATTGTCAAAAGGTTGTATCATACTACAGTGAGAAATTGGTAATCAAAAAAGGTAAGTAGCATACAAAGTCAAATATTATTGGCTGCCTGGCAGCATCCCTAGCCAGAAAGTGGTGTATACATAAGATAAATTAGCTAGGTAGATACCATATACTGGGCCTGTGCATGCATGCTATATAGTAGGTAGGTACCATGCCATCAGTACACAAATATGCACACCACCACTTATATAGCTATTGATGATGCCAGGCACAGAATATATATTCAGATCATACATCAGACTTTGCATGTACACCAAAAAAAACGGGTAAACCCTGTCTTGTTGGTGAATAAGCAAAGCATAACGCTACACATTGCAATGTTAATAGTGGCAAATGATGTGTAGACATAGGCACATTACAAAGAACATAGCCATATAAACAGCGATCATTGCTTTGATTACCTCAGGCTGGAGCAGTCTCATCGGGCCATCCTCGACGCGCGTTTCGGAGCTGGATGCTCCTTCATCAGGGGGCGTAAAGCAAGCTGTGTCAGCCGTCCATTTATATGGCAACTGCCGGAAATGAAGCGGCAAGGCTGTAGCCCTGCAGCTCTGCCCAGTCACTTCCCACCCGCGCATCACCGCCGGCCACATGTGAACATGTGGCCGGAGGCTAAACGTCACTAGAAGGAGGCGGTCGCACATAAACGCCGGCGCATGCGCAGATGAAAATAGATGGTGTCGCCGCCATCTTAGAAAAGGTATAGCGATAAAAAGTATACAAAAAAGGCAAAGTGCAAGAAAAACCCTAGCAAAACCAAGGCGGACTGCTTGATACCCATACTCTGAACAGATGCCCAGAACAATAGTGGGGCCCCACATAGCAGGACATCAGACAGACATGGGCCAAGTCAGACACAGGTATAGCAAAGGGTTATGCAAACATATTATATCTTATTAAACAATTAGCATATACAATGGCGAACACCTGTAACATTAAGTGCAACAAAGGGAAAAAAAAGGTATATTGTATAATTGTGAATCTATATCACATATCCTGCCCCATAGTGTCAAATACAAAGTACATACAAAAATGATGTAGCACCATACATAGACAAATGGACAAGCATAAAGTTTTTCATTTTATGAGACTATATGTTGTTGTTTCTGTGATGTTTCTGTATTTTGTACAGTTGGTCTTTTGTCTTACATATGCCTGCTTTTTGACTACTAATATTTGTTATACATTTATACTTTGTCGGCATGTAATATGGTGTTCACAAACACTTTGTATCTATTCCCCAGACAAGGCAGAAATCTTCATTAAAAATCTACTGAAATTAAAATCCAAGTCAGCAGTCAATCATTCTTCGGGAGGATCAAGGGATCAACAGTCACCGGTGGGATCACCAAATCACACTGCGGGCGCTTCACCAGGAGGACACGATGATCACACTTGAATGCTTGAGACACAGATATTATTACTGTTTTCATTGTGGTTATAGCCATGTTATACTTTTTCTTTAATACAAGGCGGCGAGTTGTAGGGGCTTTTGTTCCAAGAGGTCAGAAAAAAGAGAAGCCCATTTTCTGTTTACTCTCCGTTTCCTCAGGGGGTGGACACGGTTACGTGTGACGCTCTCTGGGAGAAATGGTCTTGGAAGGGCTGTCATTCAGCCCACCAAGGCAGTTCTTTAAGTTACTGTTGATATTGCTAAAGCTAAAGTTAATGTTAACTATCTATAAGTTTTTTTCCTCTTCTATCCTCCCCTTCTCCCTCCCCCCTCTCTCCACTTGCCTCACTTTGCTTTGATTATACTGGGAAGATAAATATCTACTATTTTCAAGAATTTCATTCTACGACTGATGCAGTATTTAGACATATAATTGTATTTGTTTGAGAATGATATGTTGGAATGTTAAAGGGTTGAGGTCTCCTCATAAGCGGCTGATGGTCCTTATGCACTTGAAGCATTTCAAACCAGATATAGCTCTCCTCCAGGAAACTCACCTACCAGTAACAGACTTTATACGTATGTGGAGACTTTGGGAGGGTAGTGTATATGGCTCCTCTTCGGTGCACAGAAAGGGGGAGTAATTACTTTCCTAAACAAACACTTTACACATAGATTGATCGATCACTGAACCGATGAAGAAGGTAGATTATCACATCTAATATTAACCACGCAATGGGGTGATATTTCAGTTTTTAATGTTTATGGCCCTATCGGCAACAATAAACCCTACTTTCAATATTTGGAGGACAAAATAGTGGGTGGAGACTTTAATTCAGTCCTATCTAAGGCTAGGTTCACATTTGCGGTTGGGTCCGCAGCGTTTCGTCACCATGAATGCATGCAAAACTCATGCAAACACAGCGGTTTTTAGCCACATCACCTTACGCAAGACATCAAATAAACGCTGTTTTTTTATGCGTTTTTGCATGCGTTTGTATATTTTATGCGCATGCTTCCCATTTGGAAAAATTTTTCAAGGAGATATTCTGGGACACAAGCCACACCTAATTGGCGTGTCTCATGGGATTTCATGATATAAACCCTTGTAGAGCTGAAAATAGCAGATTTTGATCCTGTATCCTGCGTCAAGATGTATATTCCCAAGGATAGTTTCTATTTTAAACTCGATTTGGATATCAAATTGTGTCTTGCCTTTGACTTTGCTTGTGAGCAAGAAAGGGAAAAGTGAAAGACAGAGAAGAAGACGGCGTCGGCGCTTTTGGCAACAACCCATTCTTGAAGTCCGGGAGAGCCGTGGAGCCTACCACTCCTAATTAAGTGAGCTCCGTGAAAACCCGGACAAATATTTTGACTACATGAGGATGTCTCAAGAGAGCTTCCATGAATTGCTGGCTCGTGTAGAAGGAGCCATCAGCAGGCAGGACACCCAGCTTCGTAGAGCTATTTCAGCTGAGGAACGTCTGCTGGTTACACTAAGGTACGTAATCTTTAAAAATAAATGCATGCCTGTCATAATTAGTATTATTCTGCAATGTCCTTATTTTGTTTTTTGTTTTTTTGCAAAACCCCTGTTGTTAATATTATTATTCCTAATATTTTTTTCTTTCTCTGTTTGGCAGATTCTACGCTACCTGAGATAGCCTATCATCGCTCCATTTCCAGATAGGCCTTTCCACTCTTTCTGGGATTGTTGCGGACACTTGCCGGCTTTGTGGGACGTGCTTCGTCATGAATTTATCCCCCTACCCACCATGGAAATATGGCAGTCAAAATGCTGTAAAATTCTGGGAAATTTGTAATTTCCCCAACTGTGTGGGAGCAGTGGATGGGAAACATTAGGATTACAAAACTGGCTCAAAGTGGATCCGAGTACTTTAACTATAAAAAATACTTTTCTGTAGTGCTGATGTCTATTGCAGCTGCAGACTGTAGATTTATTGCCGTGGACATTGGTTCTTTTGGCCGTGGAAATGACTCCCAGACCTTTAAAAACTCGGACATGGGCCAACGCTTGTATACCAATACTTTTAATTTCCCCCTCCCACAACCTCTTCCCAACACTAAAGGCCCGCCAATGCCATTTGTTGTGGTAGGGGATGAGGCCTTTCAGATGTGTGGAAACCTACTGAAAAAATACTCTAGTTGGGACTTGAACCACACAAAAAGGATTTTTAATTACCGACTGACCAGGGCACGAAGAACTGTTGAGTGTGCCTTTGGTATTCTTGTCTCAAAATGGCGCATTCTAGGGACAGCAATTAATCTGAAAATTCAAACAGTTGAGGTGGTCAAGGCGTGTGGTTCTCCACAACTACATAATTGCTAAAGAGCGACCAACATTCGAACTAGATGAACCTGTTGCTAACCCATTGCCAGATTACCATCATCACCCTCTGAGGACAACAAGGGAAGCTGCCCAAATGAGGGATACATTTGCGGACTACTTTGTTTCTGAGGTTGGACGTGTGACATGGCAAGATGCAATGGTTTAATGTTCAATTTTATGTAATGTTATGGCCTTTGAATTTTTACCTGTATTTTAAATGTTTTATGTTAACTAAACAAAATATAGTACAACACCTGTTTACTTTGTTTATGTCCCCATGCTTTACACTTCACCTCTTCTACGTATGTGTCAGTGCTATGGCTGTTTCTCATGAGCTCCATCATCTCTTCAGTCTGCATTAATCTGTAGTCCAATAGATTAATGCACACTGAGGAGATGATGGAGGAAATCCACCTCATCATTACTCACCAGCCCGTGTGTCAGAACTACTGCACTCAGGATGCAAAAAACACACAGTGGACGACCGTGCAGGACCCAGAATCTGCGTGCTGGTGGACGGCCTTGAAGTAGCAGTAAGCTGCGTTCTGGTGGCGCTGAATGGCTGGGCAGGAGCAGGACTCTGTGTGATGGTGCCGGTCGGCATCCGTGCAGGAGCAGGAATCGGCAGAGTGGTGGGGTGGCTATCAGCTGCATTCGGCTGGTGGAGGCGCTGTAATGGAGTGCGGCAGGACTGGGCATGGTGGTGGCCATACAGGGGTATGCAGCAGAACTCGGTATTGATGTGAACCGGGTTACTGGTGGCACAGTGGGAAATACATGTGCCTGCGGGTATAACCTAGTCTGCTGCATAGCCTGAATGTATGCAGCATTGCAGGCCTGCATCACATTCAGCTGAAGTTCAGGCGTAAGGTTTTCTGCCATGCCCCGTTCAATGGCCATAAAAAAATAATGTGCTGGCCTCTGGATGTCGGATTCCAGACAGTCAAGGCAATGGTGGACAGACTGGAAAAGTGTGTCTATATGGTTCAAACCACTATCCAGTCTATCTACCATCGACTTCATGCCATGCTGGAAAACCGAGCTCAAGTGTAGAAACTCGGGCATTAGTGTCCTGTCCGAGACATTCTGCTGCTATTGGGAAGACCCAACATTAAAAAAAGAGGTGGAGGAGGACTGGGACATGGGAAGACCTGATGGACCAGCTGCCTGTTCTTCAGCCTGTGACGCAGGCCTAATTGCTGCTTCCCTGGTGGATGGGTGGGACTGCTCCGAGGCTATTCGCTGAAGGACCGCTCCGGAGGACGAACCAGGTTCCAGGGTGCTGCTCCAGGTGCTGTGAAAAGAAAAGCCAATCATTACCACCACAAAAAAAAATATTGTACAAGCGCCAAGAACTGTGGAATAGAAAGATTCAGATTAGGGAACACAACACAATGGAATACAACACAAAAATACTTACGTTCTCTGAGCAAGGACAGGCCTCAGGAAAGCCAGCATACGGTGATATTTGTATTTCCTGAGCTTTGCTTCACCACCACCACTGCGAGCCTGGTTCTCCTGTCTGAGGTCCTTGTTGAAGCGATCCTTCATTGAACGCCAATGGGTTCTGACTTTGTTTACTGTGAAGGGGGAAATAAAAGTGTTAAAAATGCACTTTAGTCCGGGATTACACAACCGTGTGTGATGCGAGAAACTCGCATGAGTTCATCGCTTCACACACGGTTGTGTGATCCCGGCCTTTACAGGTTCACTGATGCGTCAGACAACATTGCAATACTTACAAAAGTCCTTTCTGGCTCTTAGCATAGCATTGTCCCACTCATCCATCAGCTCTTGAGCCACCTCATTCCACTGCCGCCGAAGCATCCCCATGTCAGAGTGCTCTCGATGCCGGCTGTCCCACAACGCGACTCTCTCCTCAACAAGGGAGATGAGGAGGTCATTATCTATGTAGTCCTCGCCTTGTGGAACCTATAAATGAAATAAAAACATTAATGTTGTAAAGATAAACAAGGAAATTAAAAAAAAAAAAAATAGAACAAAAAGCCAGAAAAACGATCAATACTCAAATGAAAAAAAAAGAAAATCCCAAAAAAAGAAAAAAACAAAGCCAGAAAAGCGATCAACACTCAAAGGAAAAAAAAAGAAACACCCCCCCCAAAAAGCAGAAAAACAATAAAAAAAAGCAGAAAAACGATCAACACTCTAAGGAAAAAAAAAAAAACTTACACGCTGTCTGCCCACTGGTCCTTGTGCCTCCCTCTGCTGATCCTGTTCCGGTTCCTGGGCACTTGATGAAGTGTTCTGAAAAAGAAAAAACATGATTTTGGCACATATGTACAGTCATACTTACCAACCATTGTTGCAAAGTTACTCCCTTCAGAATCCTGTCCTGCCTGCTCAGGGCTAGAGGCCATGCTGAAGAATGCTGCAAGAAAGAGACATAAATAATTACAGACTGCAGGGAGTAAAATTAAAAAAAGACACACAGACATTAAGTTGGCTTGAATTCAGTGATGTCTTCTCTGCTCTTTCAGTCTCAAGTGTCTTGAGAATAATGGACAATGAGTGCCCACTCCCTCTTTTTATCTGTCTTTGTGTGGGTGGTAGCTAATCATTGTCTAGACAGGTTTAATCAGGAAAAACACATGCATACAGAAACGCTAGCGAACGCGTGTACTAGTGTAAGCATTCGTTCTCATAGACTGTAATGCATTGTTTCGACGCATTCCTTCCGCAAGTGGCCACATGCGTATGGCGGCGGCAAGTTGCCGCCTCCAAAATTGCAACATGTTGCATTAGCCACGCCCACCGCGAAACCCAAAATGACACATGCATTGTGAAACACAGCCGAAAGCATACAAACACATGTACCTGCATC
Source organism: Oophaga pumilio (assembly GCA_009801035.1). Lineage (NCBI taxonomy): Eukaryota > Metazoa > Chordata > Amphibia > Anura > Dendrobatidae > Oophaga > Oophaga pumilio. The sequence continues at coordinate 35,451 of VIAB01005637.1, read as the reverse complement.
CACAACGTTAAAGATACGAAAACACGACGCATGCGAATGTATGCGGCAGAAACTCTGCAGACACAACCGCAAATGTGAATCCAGCCTAAGAGGAGGATAGAAAGCAAGATCCTCAAACTAGTCAATCTACATTACCGAGAGATAGGCTTTTGGCCCCCTTATTAACAAATTGCTCTTTAAAAGATGCCTGGAGATTTCTGCATCCAGATGGTAGGGAATATACTCTTTTTTCACATGCAAAAAACTCTTGGTCCCGTATTGACTATTGCCTGGTCTCACTCACACTGACCCCTAAGCTGTTAGCCGCTGATATTGGGGACTTGGTCATTTCAGACTACTCTCCGGTGCTGCTAGATCTTGGGGAGACCTACCCTAAGGGATCAGATTTCCTCTGGAGATTCCCCAGTTTCTTAAGTAGAGACGATTCATTTGCCTTCTCTCTCAAACTGTGGTGGCAAGAATTCTTAACAGACAATGAGATACATCAAAATGATCCGTCTCTTTTGTGGGATTCGGCAAAAGCGGTTCTTAGGGGAAGAATTATGGCATACGTTTTCTCCCCCTAAAAAACAAGCTTTAAAACGTTATGAGGAGCTAACCGAAGAATTAAGGCTGACATTCACATACTTCCTCTCAGATCCCACGCCGACAAATGAAAAATTATGGCGGGAAAAGCAGATAGAATTTAACATTTTAGCAGATAAAAGGTAAAAACTATTTCTATCTCAAAGAGAGGTTTACTTCTATAGATTTGGCAGTAAGGCTGGTAGAATGTTGGCCACCCTGGCCAGAGGGATTAAACCACAGCAGGGGATTTATCAGCTCAGAGAGCCTAACGGTCAACTGTGATCTAATCCTCTAAAAATTAGCAAAATCTTGGGCTCCTACTATGAAACTTTATATGGTGAACCTAATATCCCAATAATCCTTTCACACACTTTATTGGATAAAATTGTGATGCCAGTTTTTTCCGAAGAGCAGAAAACACTTCTAAATAAACCAATTTCACATGAGGAGATGATCTCAGCTATTAAAATTTTAAAAACTTATAAAGCTCTAGGACCAGATGGCTTTACGGCCGAATTTTTCAAACTACTCTCTCACGAGATATCACCAACCTTAGAGCAACTGGCCAATAAAATTTTAAATAGTGAAGCCATATTCCCATCAGCTAATAAAGCCTATATCAAACTATTGCTAAAACCAGTGAAAGATCCCACGCTCCCGTCATCCTTTAGGCCAATCTCTTTAATTAACACAGATATTAAACTAATTTCAAAAATCATGGCTGACAGACTGGCCTCAATTCTCCCTGATATTATATCTACCTCACAGGCAGGGTTCGTCAAAGGCAGGTCAGCAACCTTAAATATAAGGAAAGTCCTTTTGGCCCTTGGGAGAGTTCATTCAGAAGGAGCTTGATTTGGGTGTGACGATGTTCGATTGTTGGTCACTATCGTCATGGAGAAGGCGTTTGACGTTAAATGGGAAAGGATTTTTAAGGTCTTGGCTAAAATGTCACTATCGGGTCCATTTCTCGAATATTTACACGCTCTATACCGCTCCCCTAGTGCTCAAATTTATACTCCTTTCTAGTCCCTTTCCGTTACAAAAAGGCACAAGGCAAGGTTGTCAGCTTTCTCCGCTCCTATTTAATATAACAATCGAGCCGTTGGTGCACACCCTATTGAATCCGACTACCTTTAAGGGCATCCAAATCAACAAAAGGACTTTACAATCAGCTTTTTTTGCTGACGATATTATTTTGTTTATGACTGACCCTAGAGCTCATCTACCAGAGAATTCGGAGCATACTCTGGATTCAAAATAAATACAGATAAATGTGAGCTCCTGCCTTTGACAACCAGGAGGGAAAGCATTTTAAGGTAGTCTCCTTTGGGAGGCATATCCATTACTTCTACTCATATTACCTTTCTAGGAATCAAAATTGGCCGATTGTCCTCATCTTTAAATACATTAAACTACCCCTCTTGATAAATAAAATAACAAACCAAATGAAAGGATGGCAGGATCTCCCACTTAAGCTCATGGGTAGAACTCATCTTATTAAAATGGTCAGCATGGGCAAGTTGCTGTATCCACTCCAAACAATACCTCTCTTACTAAAACACTCTGACATTAATTTTCTCAAACAATTTACCCAATTTATCTGGAGGAAAAAACGAAAAAACGCCCTAGAATCATCCTGACAAAGTTAGTGGCCTCTAAGCAGGATGGTAGTTTAAATTTCCCTAGTATCAGAACTTACAATGTAGCTTGTTTTATGAGATGTGCCATAGATTGGTTACATAACAGACATTCATATGCTCACTCCACCCTTGAATCAGATTATGCCCATCCACTAGACCTGACAGCTATACTACACGCCCGTATTTCGTCCCTACTTCCGATCATAAAACACTCTTTTAGAGCTTCTTTTAGAGACACGATATCGGCGTGGAAAGCAGTGCGAAAAGGATATACTGTAGTCTCTCATTTAGAGTTTCCAAATATCTAACATTATGGGCTAACCCTGAATTCCCTCAGGTCATGGAAAACAAATTGTTTATGGCATGGAAACAAAGGGGCATATCTAATATTTC
>VIAB01005635.1:7263-20623 GCA_009801035.1 Oophaga pumilio | reverse complement strand
GGTTTCATGGACGGGATAGTACGTCTAATGTCAGAGAGGGGTTACAAAAAAAAAAAATTTCTTGAGTAAATAAATTACAATTTATTCTTCTACTCTCTGATCTCTATTTGTGATTTACAGATTTGGAAGGTTTTTTTTTGGTGTTCATCTTATTTGAGAGGTCAACATTTCTATGTGATTATTTTCTAATGTAAATCAGCTGACTTGTTAATATGGTGGCATCTTAAAATAACGGAAGCAATTTAACAGGGTAATAATTTACATAATTAAAATGGGGTAATAATTTTACTAATTTTAAACTATATTTTGACTTACATTTACCATGTGAGTGAACTAGCAAATAAAATCATATTCCAAACTCAGCAGCTTGATGCTTTTATAATTTTAGAATTACCCTCTATAATAAAAATTCTACATATATAAATTAGTTTACTGTTCCTCTTGTTCTAGAAATGACAGGAAATATAAAAAATGACAACAACCATATAGACCGCCACTATACCCATGAGAATAGTTTAGGTTTCTATTAGTGATGAGAGTAAGTGCTTAGTGATACTCAGATATTACTCGAGTATCTGGGTGCTCGGATGTGCTCGTTACTCAGCAAGCATTAGCCAGTACTTGAATTTGAATCTCGAATCCCCAACCTTCATGATTGGTGCCTGTAATGTGGTACCCCAGAGTCCGGTTGCCTTGGTAACATTGCCTCCCTCTACAGGGTGGTGATGTCATGCCTGGAAGCATGAAGAGGTCCCCATTCAAGGTAATACACAGCATCCAATGCTTGTTCGAACTCCAGACCAAAAGGGGCAGAGCTGAAGAAAGTGACAGTTGGTGGGAGGAGTTAGTGCTGAGGTAAACAGATTGTTCTGGAAAGAGTCAGTTGGTCTGAGGTGAGGGAAGAGAGAGAAGCGGAGACAAGAGCTCTGGGAAGTGCAGCTGCATCAGAGCTGATCCTGAAGCAGAGCGCAGATAAAAAAGACGCCAGAGTCCTGGGCTGTGTGGGTGCTGTACGCCCCGACAGCTGAATCTGGAGGGCAGGGGACTGCAAGCTCCCTGATCACTCTGAACACCTGGAGGCACTGCAGCAGACTAAGAGCCCAGGGCTGTCAGTGAACAGACAGCGCCTGTGATAGGCTCACGCTGTTTGCCATACAGGTTAAAGCCAACACGCAGGAGAGGGTTGCAGCTTAGCTACAGGCAGCAGGGACCAGAAATGAGAGCGCAGCAGGAAGGCCTCTAACCCCACCTGGCAGGGTGGACCCCCTGAATGCTTCCAGGCGAGCTGGACTCCTGCTATCATCTGTAACTAGTACCCCGGATTGCATTTTTACTTACCAAGATGTAAAAGGTAAAGAAAACTGCACTTTTCTGTGTCCCTTGCTTATTCTCTCCACCTCAACGTTCACCATTACCTAAACAGACTGTCATATCTGCCCTGGGGCCCCACTCTACCTGTGGGGAGCAGTAACATCTCTGCTGCGTCACCATCCACCCCAGTGGACCTGAAATGCATCATTGGCTATATGTAGCCGAACACAACGGGTGGCATCACAAACTAATTCCCCTACAAACTACCCCTACCATCATCTTTGACAATTTTATTGGACGCCCAGGGCCACGGACCGGGTCACTGCTGCTGTGACTTCCCCTTTAAGAACTGCCTGGTCTCCGAGTGCCCCAAGGTCCTGGTGGGGCGCTCCAACTTGGCGTCACAAACAGGATTTTGTAGCCCGACATTATAGGGTACTGTGTGCCAGAGACTTTATTGAATTGTGTGCCAGAGACTTTATTGAACCTTCAAATTGCTGCCATAACTGCGTCACATGACACGCGCGAGAAGAAAGGGGCTTGCTATCATGGGTGGAGCCTGAAAAAGAGTGCGAAGTGAAGCCCTGCCCCGCGATCTGACGTCAGCGAGTGTTCTGAAGCTGGAGCTGTGCTCTATTATGAGCAGATGAAAAGCAGGAAGTCCCGGCTTGAAGACCGGAAAGAGCTCAAACCAGCCCGTCGGGCATCAGCTGCTGACCACGGTAAAGGTAAACAGAGCCTGGCTGAAGTTCACTGAGGGGGGAAGAAAATGCCCAACCCGGGTGGAGATCTAGTGGCGGTCGCAGCCGCAGCCCCCATAGTGCAGCAAGATCCAGCAGCGGCTGTAGCTTCAGACTCCATAATGCCGCTATCAATGCCATACATACCAGGAGCAGCCTGCTTACTGCAGTACTCAGGGGAGTCGCACACCCTGAGCGATTTCAAGGAGAGAGTGTGTAGTTTGTTCAAAGTGTAACCTCTGTCTGAGAGTCAAAAAGTCAGCATCCTCATTGGCCAGTTAACTGGTGTGGCCCAGAGGGACGTAAAGTCCTGGCCATACACCGATAAAGCAACTGTCAGCTGCGCATAATGGCCCTACAAAATCCTGAACTGGACTTTGCACACTTTAAGGATAGGGCCAACCCCCAGGAGTAAGACGTCCAGGCCCACAAAGTTGTCGAGACAAGTATGTTGGAGGACAGCCGGTCCTGCCCATCATGGTTGATGGCTTCCCGATGAACGCCTTACTGGACACCGGCTCCCAGGTGACAACGATGCCATATGTCCTCTTTAAGAAGTACTGAGCTGATTCAGACATTACTCGCAGCCCAGATGAACACCTTGCTATCTTTGCCAGCAATGGTCAGCCCTTGCCTCAGATGGGGTTTAAAGAGGTGACCATTAAGATTGGCCTAGTAGAATTGCAGTCGCAAGGTTTGATTATTGAGGATATTGACAAACGAGAATGCCATCCTATGATCACTTTAGGCACCAATGTAATAGAAAATTGTCTTGGAGAAATTATTGTTTTCTTTTAACAGGTAGCCGAGACCGCCAGCTTCAGTCAGCAGCGGGTCGTGCAAAAGGAGATCAGAGACACAACATGAAAAGTAGCCTCACCAACCCTTGTCAAATGACCAATGCACTAGCAGGATGCAGCAGGCTCCCACCGATAAAGTCCTTTTTTCCTGTCTGTGAGCTTTCAATTGATGTTTACTTAGAAACTCGCAATATAACGGGGATCCTTGACGTTGGGATGCGAGCTTATCTGTTTTGGCCAAAATAGTAACCAATATCTCATTTGATACATTTATCATGCGCATTATTTTTGCATCTTTTTATTGCATCTTTTTATTACAACCAAATATTATTGTGGTTCTGCAGTGGTCTGGATCTACATTTTCCTTAATGGCTTACATCTTTTGACTGTTTGGACTGACACCAGGTCATTTCTTGCACTCCTGTGGTGTGTCTTGTATGCTTCTATTATTGCACTTTGTATTTTACCCTTTTACAGCCCATCTTTCTTTGTTGTGTCTAGATTTAAATAAAATTTGCATTTTTGTAGTGGACTTGTCTTCCTCCTTTTTTGTTATATCTATTTGAGTCCGTCCTACGCTTTCGGGGATTATCACTGCACACTTGTGTTTTACTCGATGTGTTCAAATGCAGTTCTGGAGTATTTTTGCAAACAGGTTTAACAGGTCTGATAGAGCTGACCGGCGGGTTCCAGGTACAAGGGCATTGGCTGGCACTGGCATTATCCAGAGGTTCAGATGGCTGAGGAGCGGAACGGGACGGAATTGATGTAGACCATACGGACGTCGTCCCTGACTGCCGGGTAACAGGTAACTGATAGTCTGCAGAGACAAACAGTGTGAGTGGACCACTTGGCAGGACACTGCAGAAGCACATGCACAATAACAGCGGAGGGGCCAGAAATAGTAATCAGTACCACACCATTGGTCAGAGGCAATTTTGAAAAATGTGCGCTGTCTCCTAAAGAGACCGGGGCACGCGCGCGACCTAAGCACTCTACCCGGAGACCTGCTGATAGCGCACCAGGAAGCAGAGGGGAGGGAAGGAGCAGATGCTGCATTAGGATGGCGCGAGGCCGGCACAGAGCGGGAGTCCCGACGGGGACCATGCAGAGGTATGGGGTCGGGACCGGGTGCAGCAGGGCTGGGACCGAGTGTAACAGGGATGCTTGCAACAGCAACGAAGGAGGTTGTGGCACTCCGAGTCAGAGCAAATCTGGTGGTGGAAATCAGGTGATGGAGCTTGGGAAGGGGCAAAGAGTTCCTGAATGGGGTCACAAGAAGGTGATGTCATCAGATGAAGAGGGGGTTTGCCTCAGTAATGCACAGTGGAGGCTACATCAGGCCAAAAGATCTTTCAGGAGCAGTTCTACATCCCACATGGTCAGCTTGGAAGAACATAAGGCCCCACCTGCTGTTCATAGAGGAGGCCCAACAGTTCCTGAAAGTACAAAATGTAGTCATGGTGGTGGAAAATCCAATCATGGTCATTTCAGGAATGTGAATTATTTTCCTTGTTACAGACCTAGACAACAAATCTTTTGCTGTTTGCAGGTTCTCCAAGGAGACAATAAACCTTGGAAGTCCTGACAAAAATCAACTAGGAGCCAGGGCTCTCTAGCAACTAATCAAATGGTATCACCAGCTCACATGGTAAAAGCAAATTGGCTAGGAACATGAGCAATGCTCAATCTGTACTTCTCCTTCTCAAAATCCTCTTTTCTTGTAGCCATGTGACATCCTCAAGTAGTGCCCGGTTGTAATCAACATCACTATCATCATCATCATCATCTACAGCTTTCTGTACTGTACTCCTATTAATCTTCTTCTGTTGCACTGTCATTTATCCATGTATATGGCCAAGAAACATCAATATACATTCAGTCGTTCATTTTTTGTAGCAATTCAACCCCCTACAAGTTCATAACAGGTGCTGTCGTACTTTTTAGAGTCACAATTTTAATGTTGTGTTGTGTTCAAGGGCGGACATATCATTGGTGCAACCTGTGCACAGGGGCCCAAGAGGTAAAAGGACCCATTCCTACCTCAAAATCCAGTGCAATTTAACATTTTTAGGAGCTCTTGGGCTGCAAAAGACCCATATATTGTTTTTGCATGGCCCTTTTCTGTCTATGTCTGCAAGTGATGATATATATATTGTATATAGAAATAGACAACTAGAAATAGATAAATTATTAAATAACTAAATAGATATAGCTATATACTAGTTTAATCAATGTATTCCCCATTCTTCTTCATATAATTACAGAACCTTTTGTATTGTGGCCATAGAAGGAAGAAGGCTTAACAGCCCAATTAACACAGCAAGAGATCAAATTAAACTAACAGCTCTGTTGATTTTTGATAAAGAAACTAACCCGTTCACTACTAAAATGAACTACACAAATTATAGAATAAATCCATCTGGCAGATCTGAATTTAGGATGGTGATAACACAGTAGGAAGCTAAATGCAGTTTTTAAAATCCTAATCTTTTCTGTATATTAGGCAGACCATGCTCAGCTTAGTATCAGTTACTCGGGAGCCCATTATCAATACTGACCAGGCAATTGTCCTGCACAATTTTACATGTTCACTTATTTTTGGAAACAATCTTTTATCCAAACGTGCCTTTATTACATGGCTCTTTAAATTTTCTGAATTTTAGTAGAAGGTTGGCGGACAAAAAAAATATCCTTTACACAATGCTCAGAACAGCTTGTGAACCCATTACTGCTTGAAAACGCCAACTAGCATTAAACTAGACATCAGCTATCTAGAAAACAAACCGCTATTGTCTGCTCACAAATGACATGTCTTGGGCTCCAGGAAACACTTATGCTAAGTCTCTTCTTGCTCAGTGCCCTGCAAAGATCCAGGGAGCAGACTACACGGTGGCAGGCTGCCATGCTTGTTTTCATTTATCTACCTCTAAACACCATTTCAAAAAGTGCAAAAGCGTGTTGTTGACGGACTGAATTGTTTATCGCATAATTGAGTGGTTTAGTGCATCCCACATCAGAATAAAAAGGAAGAAGGGATCGCAAGGGGGGTAGGAAGTATGCAGCTGTATCTACTTGAATTCTTTGTCTAATTGACAGCTAGAGGCATCGCAATATGCATTGTCTACACAGCATTGTGCTCTGCTATGTTATAGTATAATCAGAGACTTGGGCCCTATTAAGTGGAAAAGCTGTAATAAAAAGCTTTTGAAAATAACAATCTTTATTTATTTGTTTCAATAATTGGATGGAGACAAAGTCATAATAGAGGTGTGATCCAATAAAATAGGGAAAGTGATGTTTTTCTTGTACGTAGGAGGTAAAGGGTTTATCAAACACTTAGTATCCATTGTTTTATCAGAAAAAAACTTGTTATACTAATTTAATAATCAGGCTGAGAAAACATCATTAGCTGTCAATAGAAATGTGTGCATGACTACAAGACAAGTGTCTGCTGTAAAGTTTTATTTAATAAAACAAAGAAAGATCTGAATGTATTAAATGTCAAAAAAGCCTTGTGTAATAGCCAAGCAAGTTAAAGTGCCAATTTTTTTGTACCTTTTTTTATATACACAGAGTTATGTCCAAATGTTAGAGGCTAATAAAAATGATTCATATATGTATTGCTTAGATTTTAATATGGCAAATTGCTAGTTAATATTAGGGTGTATTTTCCGTATTTTTCAGACTATGGATTTTGGGGGAAAATGGGGATGAGTTTTATAGTCTGAATAAACTTAAAAGTAGTGTGACGGCAGCAGGAGTCGGGCGATTCTGTAGTGGTCCTGGTCCGACGCTGCAGGGCGATGATCACACACCCTTCCCAGGCTGGTGTGGCAGGTTTGGCAATGATCTGTGGTGTGGGGGGGGCTCCGCAAACATTTTGTCAAAGCCCGGAGGCCCCCGCACATCCATTGCTGCAATGCGGTGGCCTCCTGGAAAAGGCCCGCTGGGGGCGGCACATGCTCAGATTAAGATCTCTGCAACAATTTTTTTTCCCTATTTTCCTTCTGAAATTTGGGGTGCGTCTTATGATCCGGTACGTCTTATAGTCTGAAAAATACTGTACCGTTCCATGAACATTAGATATGCACTAGCACTTTAAATGTAATTATATTATGGAGGCACTATTGTGGATACTAAGGATTTAGGAACAGATATATATTGACTGGGTATTAGTATCTCATTACCTGAACATTGAATGCTCCATGGCTTCCCTGCTTTTATGGTTGTGTGGGATGTATTAACATCATGCTGTAGACACATATCTACCACGACCGCTTTGCTTTTGCCGCGTCTCCTGTTCACTTTCATTGGATATAATTGTTAAATATAAATGTGTATTTTTACCTATATCACCTTACTTGTAATAAACTTTTGCTTATAAGATAATCAGGTCTGTTATGGTATTTTTGCTCCAATCTTTTTTCTGTGTTGTAATTAATTGTCTGGAGTTCCATATGGGTGTTTTCACAGGACTGTTTTTGGTGGTAACAGTCATATGATTACATATATGAAGTAACTGACGTATCTTGACCCGAGATTATGTTGTTTATGTGACAGATTTGAGCAAAAATTTCTGTCACTGAAAATCAGTATTAAAATTCTGAAAGTGGTGGCTTTGGTGGCTAGCACATGCCTCTTTCCAGCTCCATTCACACCATGGGACATGAATTTCCAGTTTGGTGAGGTCTCTACAATAATGCTAAATAGTGACAAAACATTGATGGAAATCTGATCCAAAATGCAGTTGGAAATCAAACCATTTTTTCACATCCAAAAAAATGATGTCTACATGAAACCTAAGTCTCTAAAGGGTCCTCTGATTGGGAGAGACAAGCTAACATAGATATAATGTAGACTGTGTACCAGGGTGGTTTCCCCAGGATACAATGGTTCGTGGACAAAGAAAATGAGTAGATGATTTGTCAAGGAACTTTTTTTTACTGAAAATGGAGCTTGAGTTGCTCTGACAACAAGAGGGAAAAACACAGTAAGGTTTTAAACACACCTAGTCAGAGTCAAGTAAGACCCCTGTGCTGCATGACCTATAGGCCCAGAATGTTCTACCAAATGCACTATAATTTGCCAGACCGATGCTTCTTCCTAATGTGGTAGTAGTGTAGTTAACCTATGGACAACAATGTAATTAGATGAATGCAAGGGGCTGACCCACCAGTGGTGCAGCACAACAGTTCACAAACGTAACAATTCTCTAACCCACACTTTCCTCCCAATCAAAGTTGATTCTCTGAAGGGAGGGTTTTGTTAAGAGTATACGTATATAAGTCTCTCAAATGCTGTGAGCAACTAGCTCTAGTTCGTACAGTTCTGCTAGCAAACAATGTCTCTGCCCGACAATCTCTCTCTACGTCCGCGTGCATGCTTTCACCGTAATCAATGTGGTGAGGGCCAAGCTCAAGATTTACCGACCGTAACGTGGTTGCTGAGAAGGCTGGCTGACTGTTCAGTCGTTAGTGGAGAGGCTGATCTGGGGAAGATGAACTTGTCACATGAAGCATTAATTGACCGTTACGTTAACAGTTACACGATTCTCAGGTACTTTCAACAGTTTCAGGGACACCAAGGGCACCGAGCTCTAAGGATGGTGATGGATCTTGCTCATGCATGTCCTCACCCTTTCAACTCAGTTCTCACTACACCATGAAGTCTACACTAGAGTCTATGCAAGAGACGACAGAGACTTCTCGTAGTTGGAGGACGACACTGCAAGTGTATTCACCATCTCACAATAATGTTTGTCTTCTACAGGACCTAGGCATATGCTGTATAAAGGAAATAAAGTAAAATTTGGAGAAATTAAGTAAATATACACATATAGGGACTTAAAAATATGTGCTCAGTGTATATAAGCAGTATGCAATTACAACACCTAGATTCAATGACCCCTGAAAATGCATAAGTTTGCTAATGATAATGAGATCAAGTCTAATTTCAGTTTGTATTTCCAGTTTGGCCTAGAGTTTACCTTAAGCCACATTCACATGTTCAGTGTTTGGTCAGTATTTTACATCAGTATTTGTAAGCCATAATCAGGAGTGGAACAATCAGTGGAAAATAGAAACACGTGCACCGCTTCTGCATTTTTCACTTACTCCTGGTTTTGACTTACAAATATTGATGTAAAATACTGACGAAATACTGAACGTGTTAACGTGACTTTAGACAGATAATACTGTACTGGGATATCATGGCATGAAAAAAGCATACTCTGACACCTAATTCAATATAGGTCAATGGCTTGTGTACTGTTAAGCTTTCTTAATGTTATTAAGTGAATGCTCTGTGAATAGAGCTGAGCAGATCAATCTTCAGAGGATTTAGTTCCAGTCAAATTTCCAGAAAATTAGCAGTTTCATGAGACTTCAAACATTTTGACATTCAATTTGATGTCAGCAAAAAAAGGTAATAAAACTTACCCGGCAGCATTTCTGCAATGTTGAAGCGCAAGAGAGCTGGCTCATGTAATTTTGGTTGCCTTGTTGGCCTCCTCATAATGCCCTGCAGCTATGACATCTTATGGATTATCATACCTTGTACATTGGTGATAGGGAAGAGAGAACCAGAGCTGTAAAGTTTGGGGTTTGTAGCGGAGACGCTTGAATACAAATACGGACTTCTTTCTGAAGTGAAAGTCTGTGTTACTGTTTGGAGTTTAGCTGCTTAATAAACAAGTATTAGCATGGCTGTGATTGAACAGTGCAACACATGACCGGGCCAGTATAAATGCCGGATCATGGATGGTGCCGCCATGTTGCTTTGATTAGCGTAGGGACAGTGTAAAATACTATATTTTTCAGACTACAAGAGGCATTTTTTTCCTCCAAAAATAAGGAGGAAAATGGGGGGGTGTCTTATAGTCGGGATGTACCGGCTCTGGATGTGGTGGGGAGGTGGAGGAGCGGCATCAATGGAACAGTGGGTCACAAGAGGCTGGAGCGGTTCCGGCTAACTCCTGTTCCTGCTGCTTAAGAGAAATGAATATTCACTGCATTCCATGCTCATCTCTCTTAAGTAGCGGCACACGTAACTTCCAGCAACAGTAGGAAGCCAGTGCTGACACTGCGCACTACTGAAGAGCAAAGAATACTCACTGCTCTCTGCGCTCATAGTCCCGGAGAGTATTCCGGCAGCTGCGCTCTGCTTGTGAGCAGCGCATAGCGTCCCTGCCATGTGCTGCTTACAAGCATAAAGCTGTTGCTAGAATCGGAGCAGGACGCTGCGAGGGAGCACAGGAAGGTTAGTGTAATTTTTTTTTAATGTTTTCTGATGGGGCCATGCATACTAAGATGGGGGTGGAGGCCAATTACAGTCATATGAAAAAGTTTGGGCACCCCTATTAATCTTAAGCTTAATGTTTGATAAAAATTTGTGTTTTTGCAACAGCTATTTCAGTTTGATATATCTAATAACTATTGGACACAGTAATGTTTCTGCCTTGAACTGAGGTTTATTGTACCAGCAGAACATGTGCAATCTGAGTTGAAACAAAATTTGACATGTGCATAAGTATGGGCACCCTTATCATTTTCTTGTTTTAAATACTCCTACCTACTTTTTACTGACTTACTAAAGTACTTTTTTTGGTTTTGTAACCTCATTGAGCTTTGAACTTCATAGCCAGGTGTATGCAATCATGAGAAAAGCTACTTAAAGTGGCCACTTGCAAGTTGTTCTCCTGTTTGAATCTCCTCTGAAGAGTGGCATCATGGGCTCCTCAAAACAACTGTCAAATGATCTGAAAACAAAGATTATTCAACATAGTTGTTCAGGGGACGGATACAAAAAGCTGTCTCAGAGATTTAACCTGTCAGTTTCCACTGTGAGGAACATAGTAAGGAAATGGAAGAACACAGGGACAGTTCTTGTTAAGGCCAGAAGTGGCAGGCCAAGAAAAACATCAGAAAGGCAGAGAAGAAGAATGGTGAGATCAGTCAAGGACAATCCTCAGACCACCTCCAGAGAAGCAGCATCAACTTGCTGCAGATGGTGTCACTGTGCATCGGTCAACTATACAACGCACTTTGCACAAGGAGAAGCTGTATGGGAGAGTGATGCGAAAGAAGCCGTTTCTGCAAGCACGCCACAAACAGTCAGCTGAGGTATGCAAAAGCACATTTGGAGAAGCCAATTTCTTTTTGGAAGAAGGTCCTGTGGACTGATGAAACCAAGATTGAGTTGTTTGGTCATACAAAAAGGCGTTATGCATGGCGTCAAAAAAACACAGCATTCCAAGAAAAACACTTGCTACCCACAGTAAAATTTGGTGGAGGTTCCATCATGCTTTGGGGCTATGTGGCCAATGCCGGCACCGGGAATCTTGTTAAAGTTGAGGGACGCATGGATTCCACTCAGTATCAGCAGATTCTTGACAATAATGTTCAAGAATCAGTGACAAAGTTGAAGTTACGCAGGGGATGGATCTTTCAGCAAGACATTGATCCAAAACACCGCTCCATTCATGCAGAGGAACAATTACAATGTTCTGGAATGGCCATCCCAGTCCCCAGACCTGAATATCATTGAACATCTGTGGGATCATTTGAAGAGGGCTGTCCATGCTCGGCAACCATCAAACTTAACTGAACTGGAATTGTTTTGTAAAGAGGAATGGTCAAAAATATCTTCATCCAGGATCTTATTAAGAGCTACAGGAAGCGACTAGAGGCTGTTATTTTTGCAAAAGGAGGATCTACTAAATATTAATGTCACTTTTCTGGTGAGGTGCCCATACTTATGCACCTGTCAAATTTTGTTTGGATGCAGATTGCACATGTTCTGCTAGTAGAATAAACCTAATTTCATGGCAGAAACATTACTGTGTCCAATAGTTATTAGATATATCAAACTGAAATAGCTGTTGCAAAAACACCAATTTTTATAAAACATTAAGCTTAAGATTAATAGGGGTGCCCAAACTTTTTCATAAAACTGTATAAGGATGGGGCCATGCATGCCAGAAGAGGGATGGAGCCATGCATACCAGGACGAGATGGGGGCTCTGCACATCAGGACAAGATGGGGGCCCTGAATACCAGGATAAGGATGGGGCCATGCATTCTTGGATGACATGGGAGCCCTGCATATCAGGATAGGGCTGGGGCCATGCATACTAGGACGAGATGGGGGGCCCTGCATACCAGGATGGGGATAGGGCCATGCATACCAGGATAGGGATGGGGCCATGCATACTAGTGTAGCAATGAGGGCAATCATTTCTGCCAGGATAGGGATGAGGGGGCATGTATACCAGGATAGGGATGAGGGTTCCATGTATACAATGTATTTTTATTTTTTCCTTTCACCCATGACAGCACCAATGAGAGCATGGGAATCCGCCCATCAAGGTTAGAAATCCTACAGAATTAAAGGACAGAACCTCTCCCCAGCAAGAGTTGGTTTCCTGTCCTTGAAGGGAACCTATGTTTGAAGGATTTGGGGCAGAAATAAGATGAAAGAAAGAATAACCCAGGCCTGGCCCGGTCGCCTGAAAGAGCAACTATGTGCTTGCAGCACAAGTGTGGAGATCTTGGAGCCGTGAGGAGGTCCTAGAGCTGTGCAGATGCTGGTGTTATCGTCATTTTCATGTTTCTGCCATCCACCATCAAGTCCTAGGAATGCACATGCACGGGGGCAGTGGGAGAGTCATGCTGTGATTTACTTCTGGGAGTTCCAGAGGAGGCGTCCAGATGGACGTACCTGGCTTCTCCCACATTCTCCCGTGTAGTTGAGATCACCAGAGCATGGATTTGGCTCTTGCTCTCCTTTCAGTGTGGCTATGGAGTAACAGCAGCAGCACCAGCAGCTGAAGCAGCAGCATTGGTGTGGCAGTAGCAATTGCATTGGTGATAAAAGAAACACGAGAAGAGAAAGTACGACAAACCAGCACAGAAACAGCACTAATAGGTTGGGATGGATCCACAGCCTCCAAAGGAGATCAATTGGGTGATATAATTACGTCTACAAATCCGGTACCATTGTTAGATGCTGAGTGATGAGTGATCTTTGGGAAAGTTCACCTTTGTAATAGGTTCTTTCTCTTGTTGCTTAACTGGTAGGAGAGACCTGGGAAATGGCAACGCTTAAGCAAAAAGAGTGTCCGCTTTACAGAGTAGGGTTAAGCAGCTTGTGGCAGAAGAGACTCTTTCGTGCTTGTATTGAAAAAACATTATGCAAGGAATCTCTTTATTTCATTGTAGAATTGAGATCGGTTATTAGCCCAGAGTTGAAAAGCTCCCTTAAGTCCTTCATCCACCAAGAAGGCAATAGATGCAGGAAGAGAAAAGGAGTTAGAATTCTTTCATTTGAAGAATCGTTGATGTCAGAAAAGGAATGTGTGTCATCACAATCCTTTTCCTCTTCTTGCTCAGATGGTGATGCAGGAGGTCAACTGTGTTTCCCAAAGAGAACACTGATTGGTTGGTCAAGAAAGTGAGGTCCACCATGGACATTGTACAGTCATGGCCAAAAGTTTTGAGAATGACACAA
>VIAB01005634.1:71110-84931 GCA_009801035.1 Oophaga pumilio | reverse complement strand
CCGGTACGCCGGGTGCTGACGCCGGCCCTGCTTGGGAGAGCCAGTGCCAACACTGCTGGAAATGAGGTGAGTATAAGTGTCATTGTTTTACATGGGGAAATTCAGGATTGAGAAATGGTTGTCCAAATAGTGGAGAACCCCTTTTAAAGGGAACCTGTCTCCAGAAAAAAACTCTATTGACCTGCAGATATGGGGTTAATCTGAATTTACCCGGTGCCAGCACTTGGCTGATTGCTGCGAGGAGAAAATGAACTTTATCCCCCCCCCCTGGCAGCGTTGGGCTTCCATTTATTTTATTTTTTATTTGGAGGAGACAGATTTCATTTTTTTCTTTTGTTACATTTTTTAAATACTGTCTGCTGCCTATTTAGTATCGTCTGCAGACGGCGTGTCTCAGTAATGGCTTTATCTGTTCCCCCTTCTGTATCATAAACATGCAAATCTCATTATAAGAAGTGGAGACTAAAGACAGCCATTTGCATCATCCAAGTTTGTGTTGTAAGTAACATGCAAATTATGGCCTTGTTCTGGACAATAAGGGGGGTGGTGGGCCCCTCCGGAATAAAATATCAATAGAGGGTGTCTAGAAACATCTGCCATTATCTTCTCCTTTGCTGCAAATCATTCCGACTTATAAAAAGAAGCCACTGTTTGCACTGTGCTAATTAGTGATTACAGCAGAGAGCTGCAATTACCAGGCCCTCTACATAGCTGACATTTTAGAGAGTAGGAGTTGGTATAGTCATCTCTGCAGGGCCGCTCCTAGGAAGAAGCAACTGCGTGTCAAGAAAAAAATGGCCAATAGTATGCCGAGAGGTATAGGAAAGCTAAATATAGCCAGGGTGGGCGAAATGGGAAAGAGAAAAGCAAATGGGCTCGGCCGAGAGAGGAAACAAAGGAGACACGAAGCTGGTGGGAATGATAGGAAATCACACAGACTGTAGACAAATAGGAAACCTGAGTGAATAAGGTAGATGCCGGAAATTCTCAGCAATGTGTATTTATATAGTAATATTGTCATTGGGAATTAAATATATATATATTTCATTTTCGTGTGTGAATAGATCTACAAAAAAAATAATTGTGTCTGTATATATAATTTTTTAGTGTGTATTTATACACATATTTTATGTCTTTTGTGTGTATTGGAGGTGTATTGGAACACAAAAAAAGGAAAAACGCAAATTGGACATAATTTTACACAAAACCCCCAAAATGGGTCAGATGAATTAGTTGGCACATTTCCAAAAATGTGGGTAAACAACTTTGTTTCAAGCATATGATGCTCGTTCAAACTCACCTGTGGCAAGTAACAGGTGTGAGCAATATAAAAATCACACCAGATATAAAGAGGAAAAGTTGACTCCAGCTTTGCTTTGTGTCTGTGTGTGGTACACTAAGCATGGAAAGAGAAGAGATCTGTCTGAGGAGCCCAAATAGTTTTCAACAATCTCAAGGTTACAAGTCAATTTCCAGTGATCTTGATGCTCTTTTGTCCATGGTGCACAACATAATCAAGAAGATTACAATCCATGGCACTGTAGTTAATCTGCCTGGATGTGGACGGCAGAGAAACATTGATGAAAGGTTACAGTGCAGGATTGTCCGATTGGCGGATAACCAGCAATCGGGTTCCAACTAATTTCAAGCTTTCCTGCAAGCTCATGGTGCATCAGTGTCAGCGTGAACTATCAGTCGACATTTGAATGAAATGAAATGCTGTGGTAGGAGACCCAGGAGGACCCCACTGATGAAAGGCATAAAAAAAACTAGACTGCAGTTTGCCAAAATGTACGTAAGGCAAAATCCTTTTGGGAAAGCGTCTGGTGGATGGATGAGACCAAGACTGAGCTTTTTGGTAAAGCACATTAGTCTACTTTTGACCGAAAACGGAATGAGGTCTACAAAGAAAAGAACACAGTACCTACAGTCAAATATGGTGGAGGATCAAAGATGTTTTTTGCTGTCTCTGGCACTGAGTGCCTTGGATATGTACAAGGCATCATGAAATCTGAAGATTACCAACGGATTTTGGATCGCAATGTCAGTGTCAGAAACCTGGATTTGCGTCTTGAGCCATACAGCAGGACAATGGCCCTAAACATTCATCAAGAAGCACCCAGAAATGGGTAGAAACAAAGCACTGGAGAGTTCTGAAGTGACCAGCAATGAGTCTGGATCTAATCCCATTGAACACCTGTGGAGAGATCTTAAAATTGCTGTTAGGAGATAGCGCCTTCAAATATGGGAGACCTGGAACAGTTTGCAAAAAGAAGAGTGATCCAAAAATTGGGAGGTGTAAGAAGCTTGTTGATGATTATAGGAAGCGATTGCTTGCAGTTAGTAATTCCAAAGGGTGTGCAACCAAATATTAGTCGAGGTGCCAACAATTTTGTTCAGCCCATTTTTGGAGTCTTGTGTGAAATTATATCCAATTTGCCTTGTTTTTCCTCAATTTTTTTTGAGTTGTTCCAATACATACAAAGTAAATAAATGTTTATAACAAAACTAGTGTAATTGCAATCATTTTCTGAGAGAAATACTTCATTTTGTGGAACAATTTCAAAGGTACAAACATTTTCGGCCAGGACACCTACTATTATACACATACACACCAGATTAAATAATTGTTGAACACAAACCATAAATATTCATAACTTAATTTATGTGTAATAATGAGAAATGACACAGGGGAGAAAAGTATTGAACACGCTTACTCAAATGTAATTACTACTTTGTACAAAAGCCTTTGTTGGTGATGACAGCTGTTGTGAACGTGTTAAAAATGAATTCTGAGCAGAAGCTCCCTCTGGTGGTTACAAACAGTACTGAACCATTCAATGAGGATTGGCAATCAGGAGTTACAGACTGGTCTTATATAAGGGAGGTTCCCTCCCATCATGGTTGCCGGTGATCAATTGTTCTTGTCTCAACTGTGGTTCCTGGTTCACTTGGAAGCTTGCTGAGTCTTGCCTGCATCTTCTGCTATCAGATAAGATATTTTCTACTTTTATTTTTGTGCTTGCTTTTTGCATTGTTCCCTGCACTTCTGTGGAGGTCAGCCAGGTCCCCTCCGGGGGCTTGTGCTCCTCTCAGTTTATCTGAGCCTCTGTTATTTGTTCATTTGCCTTTTCCAGTTTTTTCAGTGGCTGTGGCTTAGTTTTGTTACACCAGAGAACTAATTTAGGTGGTAGAGGTCGTGTGATCTCAGGTGTTTTTGCAATTAGTAGGGTTGGTATTTTTTAGGGTTTTTTGGATTGCAGTAAGTGTCCTTCCTATCCTTTTTCTGTCTAGGCAGATTGGGCCCCAACATTTGCTCATACTATTTTCTGTCTGTGTCTGTATTTCCTCTTGTCTAACCGCCATTACATGTTTGGGGGCTTCCTATGTTCTTTGGGGATCTGCTCCGGGGCAGATAGCTTTCCTCTTTCTATCTTTAGGTGTAGTTAACCTCTCAGGCTGTGACGAGGCGTCTAGGACCAACGTAGGAACGCTCCACGGCTGCCTTTAGTTGTGGTGGTTAGTCAGGGTACTGCAATCCAGTAGATTCCAACCTCTCTGGTGTATTGCCGTTTTTGCCTGCTCTCCTCAGCTACCAAATCATAACAGACAGCTTCAAGACACCTCCTGTAGAGAGAAACTAGTCGTAGGCATTGCTTGGGTATAATTTTTGACCCATTCTTCCATACAAACACTCTTCACATCCTGACGTTTCTGAGGGCTCCTTCTATGAACTCTGAGCTTTAGTTCCTTCCATACATTTTCGATTGGATTCAGGTCCGGTGATTGGCTGGGCCATTCAAGCAGCTTTATTGAGTTAATTTTTACCAATTGAGTTTCCTTGGTTGTGTGTTTGGGATCATTGTCTTGCTGAAATGTTCATCCTTGTTCCATCTTGCCTCTGTACATTTGTCCATTCATCCTTCCTTCAATGATATGAAATTTGTCAGTGCCGTATGCTGAAAACCACACCTACACCATGATGTTCTCACCTGGAAACGTCACTGTTGGTATGGTGTTTTGGGGGTGATGTGCAGTGCCTTTTGGCCTTCAAACATGTTAATTCAATTTTGCTCTCATTTGATCAGACTATATTTTCCCAGTATTCTGCATGCTTCTCTAAATGTTGTTGCGCAAACTGTAAATGCACTAGAACATGCTTTTTGCTCAGCTATGGAGTCTTGCGTGGTGAGCGTGCATACAGGCCATGGAGGTTGAGTACATGCCTATCCTCGGCAGTCAGGCAGCTGGGAGGCTGAGGAGCTGCGTGCTGCTGAAGACGAAAGATTAAAACAAGAATGGAAAAATGACTATGAATGAGGGATATAATATCCATATACAGTATAATATAAAATGTTTACATTAGTTATAAATATAATCATACTTTTTATTAATATTAAAAAATATTACAAATAACCAACTGGAGCTGGATGGTAATGTAATAATACGCAGGTCGGTCAGACGCTGGTGTGAAACTAGCCTAAGAGACCACCTTGAATTTCACATTTTCCGTTTTACATTAGCGAGCGGCTTCCTAGCTGAATCCACCCAAACAGTGAACATGCTACTTATTTTAGCCACTTCAAGGTTTCTGAACCCTGAAAGCATGAAAAAGAGATAGCAGAAGACTGATCATGTCCACAGCAATGTCATTATTACACCGCTGTGCACTATGTTCATTCTTTCCAGTGGTTTTGCAGCGCTATTTTGTATGCACATACTCCTAAACCATGTACACACTGAGTCTTTTAGCTAAGTTTTCAGAGCAGAAACTGAACAAGATTTGGAGGAGGATTTGGAGAGATTCTGCTCAAAAAACTCTGTGTGCGCAAATTCCCTTAGAGTATGTGCAGGTTGTGATTTACACACCGGCATGGCCACTGAGCTTAGACTCTCTGCAGACCATGGCGGTCTGTCATTTCTTGTTAAATTTAATCCGATGGTTGATCATTTTGGTTCAGATCGAGCATCTTTATCAAATTATTAAAGGGAACCTGTCACCAGTTATGGACGATTGAAAGATATGGCCACTGCCTTTCAGGGCTTATCTACAGCATTATGTAATGCTGTAGATAAGCCCCCGATCCGACATGCAAGAGAAGAAAAATAACTTTTATTATACTCACCTGCAGGGCGGTCCGGTCCGATGGGTGTCGCAGGTCTTGGTCCGGCACCTCCCATCTTCTTATGATCGCCACCCTCCTGCTTGCTTCATGTGGATGACGCATCTCACCGTCATCCACACAGGCTCCCCGGCATTGCGCTCCTGCGCAGGCGTACTTATCTGCCCTGTTGAGGGCAGAGCAAAGTACTGCAGTGCGCAAGCCCTGGGAAAGATTAAAGAGGCCCAACGCCTGTGCACTGCAGCAATTTGTGCTGTCCTCAAGGGCAGATAAGTATGCCTGCGCAGGAGCCGCAATGCCGGGGAGCCATGAAGCAAACAGGAGGGCGGCATCGCAAGAAGATGGGAGGCGCCAGACCAAGACCTGCGACACCCATTGGACCGGACGGTCCCCGGGTGAGTATAATAAAAGTTATTTTTCTTCTCTTGCAGGTCGGCTCGGGGGCAGATATAGAGCATTATAGAATGCTATAGATAAGCCCTGAAAGGTGGTGGCCATAACTCGTATAGGACAAATCAGGTGACAGGTTCCCTTTAACTAACTTGATTGAAACCATGTAAGACTTGGTGCAGATGAGCTTATTTTTGCCATCAAATAAAATAGGTTCATTTACATAATTGCTTCAACGTTCAAACTTTGATCACAGTGTGATCCGATTCTCTCGAACGAGAGTATCAAAGAACACCATGGAGAGGATAGGAAAAAAAAATTATCCGTCTTCTCCATTGTGTCTCAGATGTCATCCAAGTGCAGTCCGATGATTTCCACGCAGCGATTGATTTGCATGGCCGAGTCTGATCCGAATATCAAACTCTGGTACTGCAAAAAAATTTTTCATTCGACAGACACTGTCCAAGAAAAAAACAGCACATGTGCACGGTCCCATAGACTAACATTGGTCCGGGTGCAATCCGACAAAACATCGGATCTAATAATATGGTCGTCTGCAAGAACCCTTAGAAAATGTGTTCTTATTGCCTTTTTGGCCAAATTAGAGATTGCATCTGTATTTTGGAAATATGCAATAATCGGTGACTTTCTGACGTAAGCAAATACTTTCCACAGAACTATGTATGTACATAAATTTATTTAGATAATTGTGTAATGTTTCCTATCTAGAGTTTCATGTAACAAGTCGGTGTACAGTCTGCTACTATCGTTACTTTTAGGTATAGGACATAGCAATATATCACATTCCATACAAGACCTAGCCGGCAGCGCACAATGGCCGGTCATGTTGTTTTATCATTGAGGGTCGGCTCATCGCTGTAGATATTTATCAATGTCTTTAGCCTCAGGACTCTTCGGAGGATTGGGGTATTGTGTTACTCAGCTTGGAAGTTGCTGTAATAATCTACACCCCCTGAACGTCTCATCACAGCACATGGTGGAGGAGGTAAAGGTGGAGCATTTGTAGTTGCATTTGATGATTTTACCTTGTGCACAATTATATATCTTGCAGAAAAAATACATCTACTACATGGAAGAAAATCCAGAGAACCAGATTTAAAGCCCAAATTCGGCACCGTTTTCTCTAATGTTCATTACTTCTCTTGAATGGTGCATAAATGTATAGATGATTCCTACAATATAACTATTTGGAAGTGGTTGGAAATACCTTACCCCTTGATATATTTATTTATTTTTTTGCCTAAAATACAAAGAAAATGTCATCTTTAACTTTAGACCTTTTAGAGATCATTTCATCTTCAACTTGCGTAACTGTTCACAATAACAGTAATTTTGACCAGGGGTGTCCAAACTTTTACATGCCACTGTACATAGTATAAGATATTAAGGCAAGTATATTCTCCTAACGTACGGACTGCAGACGTTACAGTTAGGGAGATGCGAAAGTGTAAGATAAGGTATAGGGTTTAGGTAGTTGGGGTAATATCCATTTCTTAATAGACAGTAAAATAGTATTTATCAGCAACTATGTTTTTAATAGGACTAGGTTCTAATGTTATTAAAATTTCAACAAGAAAAGTCAAGTTTTACCTTCAATCCCTTAAATAGGGTCATTTCCCCCCTAGGGTGAATCTGTTAATAATAGGATTGAGAAGCTCTGCGGAGGGACAGAAGCGCACACAAATTGGGGCAATACCATCTGTAGGGGATAGGTGTAATCGATGGTAGCACTCGCCTAAAGGTGTTGTGTGCAGGCACCTATAAAAGCATGAAAAGCCATTGCTGCTTCCCCACAGCTGGAGGAAAAATTTCTTCAAGTGGTAGAATGGCAAAAATGGAAGCTGGCTCATATTGGCGGGCTGCGCTGCAGGAATGAAGAGCCTTGGGGATTCAAAAATGGTTTTTGTTAATACCAATGCGTTTCTGCGCCGGATCGGCACCTTTCTCAAAGTATAAAAACCGAGTGAGACCATAATAGTATGGCAGCTCAGCCCCATTTATTGAATGTTTTATGCCGTGTTCAGACGGGCAAATTTCATGGTCCATACACGGACCTCAATTACCCTAGTGACTACTTACAGCCCCATGTGTGTCTGAGACTGTAACATTGGACCCGGAGACCCACGGTCAGTCCTGGGATTGTGGTCCGTATACAGACTATGAAATATAACTCATCTGAACTTGCCCTAACTTGGGGTAGAACTGTATTCGCACATTGTTCCCGTGGTGCTTTTTTGCCATGATTTTTTTTTGAAAATCAGTAAGACGGTGCATATGAGCGTTTAGTTGCTTGATTTGTATTTAGTTGCTAGATTTGTATGCGGTTTATAAAGTTAGAATAAAAAAAGTCCAAGAGGCTCACACAGGGATAGCATGTGACTGTATTTCCTGTTTTCCTGTGTCTGTGTATGAGAGAAGCAGCCTGCTGTAGATGCTGCACAGATAGAGACACAGAAATGATTTATTCCTGATCTATTAAGCTTATCGTATATTGTTCCTGAATAAAGACGCTCTGATGTCACACTCTTGGAGAGTGAATAATCCGCTGCCAACACATCTGTATGCTGTACGTGTTTTTCACGGACCCATAGACTTGTATTAGCACTTTTTATCCGTGATACGGATGTTTTTCACTGGGAGACACTTCAACGAGGTGATGTTCACGTTTTTTATATCCCACCAGGCATTTTTTAAAACCTGAAGAAAGTGGGAAAAAAAAACACTCAAAAGACTGAACATATGACCAGCAGTGGTTTACGATAGAAATGAATTGGAAGAAACTTTTAGGTATTTTAGAATGAATTTTTGAAGTGTAACCGCTGCTAAAACAACTCCTCAAAACTGTGCGCACCTACCCTTGAGGTATATGTATGTAGCACACACTCGTATGTAGCACACTTTCAGGAGGTTTTTTTTAAGCAGATCTGCTCAAGAAGATACTTGAAATCCTCTTCTTATTAATTTCTATTGTAAAACCACTATGCAGTCACATATTCAGTCTTTTTGAGCGTTTTTTCTTCTGCATCAGGGTTTAAGAAGCTACATGTGGGAAAAAAGAGAGCGTGCATATCACCTCTGTCTCATGTCACCTGTCTCATGTCACCTCTGTCTCACGGTGTCTCCTGATGGAATCAGCTACAAACTAGGAACTGGCCAATCAAAAGGCTGCAAACAAATCTCCCCCCAAAAAAAAACGGTGGAAAAATTCTTTAAATCAAAAAGTCCCTTAGAGTATGTCCACACCATGTCTTTTAAATTTGGGCAAACAAGCTTTTTTCCAAGCAGATGATCCTTTAGGACTATGGAGTAGTTTGTGTCGTTTTCCAATGGTTTTTGTGACTTTTTCTTAGTTGTTTTTTTTTTTCACTCGACTGAATAATGAAGAAACCGCTAGATAGGTTTTTTTTTTTGTTAAGCAAAAACTATGGCAAAACGAACTTTATGTCCCTTTATGAGGTAATAACTCTGGATCCCGGTGATTCTGAGATTGTTTTCTAGTGACATATTGTACTTCATGTTAGTGGTAAAATTTCTTCGATATGACTTGCGTTTATTTGTGAAAAAAACTGAAATTTGGCGAAAATTTTGAACATTTCCCAATTTTCCAACTTTGAATTTTCATGGCCTTTAAATCACAGAGATATGTCTCACAAAATACTTAATAAGTAACATTTCCCACATGTCTACTTTACATCAGCACAATTTTGGAATCACATTTTTTTTTTTTTTGTTGGGAAGTTATAAGGGTTAAAAGTTGACCAGCGATTTCTCATTTCTACAACGCCATTTTTTTTTTTTTTTAGGGACCACCTCACATTTGAAGTCACTTTGAGGGGTCTTTATGATAGAACATACCCAAAAGTGACAGCATTCTAAATACTGCACCCCTCAAGGTGTTCAAAACCACATTCAAGAAGTTTATTAACCCTTCTGGTGCTTCACAGGAATTTTGGGAATGTGGAAGAAAAAAAAATGAACATTTAACTTTTTTTTTTGCACAAAAATAGGCCCAGGGCACATGGACGGACTATTTCGTCCGATGTCAGAAAGGTGTTAACCACTTGGTGAGTTTAGAAGCCTGAAGTGGTGAAAAGATGTTCGAAAGCCTGTACATATGCATTTTTATGTAAACATGACTCGCTATGTATGACTTCATTCTTCTGAGCATTTTCTGATAGGTTTTTCAAGTGGTTTCAATGGCAGAATTCGTATGAAAGATGCCGTTTGCACAAACCCTTTAGGCCACGTGCATACTATCAGTATTTGGTCAGTATTTTACCTCAGCATTTATAAGCCAAAATCGGGAGTGTGTGATAAATACGGAAGTGGTGACGTGTTTCTATTAGGGTGAGTTTCCACGATCAGGATTCCTTCAGGAAATGCTGCGTGTTTGGCGCTGTGCGTTGGCGCAGCGCCAAACACGCAGCGTCCAGATGTTACAGCATAGTGGAGGGGATTTCAAGAAATCCCGTCTCCACTATGCGTAACAACACGCAGGCGGAAGACCTGAGTTTCCGGACATGCGGCGCGTCTTTTCAGACCGCATCATGTCCTAGTGTATTGCGGCGACGCTGCAACGGAATTTAACACAGGGCTATGTAGCCCTGCGTTCTTTCCGGATGTGTTCCGGAGGTGTTCGGAACACATCCGGATTGACCGCGCGTCAGAAAGGGGGCGGGGCTTTGGGTGGTGCGGAATTTCCGCTCCGTCCAAAGCGCTGTGGTTCCGGACCGTGGAACCACAGCCTTATACTTTTCCTCTGAGGCTGTGGTTCCACGGTCCGGAACCACAGCGCTTTGGACGGAGCGGAAATTCCGCACCACCCAAAGCCCCGCCCCCTTTCTGATGCGCGGTCAATCCGGATGTGTTCCGAACACCTCCGGAACACATCTGGAAAGAACGCAGGGCTACATAGCCCTGTGTTAAATTCCGTTGCGGCGACGCAGGGTCGCCGCAATACGCTAGGACATGCTGCGGTCTGAAAAGACGCGCCGCATGTCCGGAAACGCAGGTCTTCCGCCTGCGTGTTGTTACGCATAGTGGAGACGGGATTTCTTGAAATCCCCTCCACTATGCTGTAACATCTGGACGCTGCGTGTTTGACGCTGCGCCAACGCACAGCGCCAAACACGCAGCATTTCCTGAAGGAATCCTGATCGTG
Source organism: Oophaga pumilio (assembly GCA_009801035.1). Taxonomy (NCBI): domain Eukaryota; kingdom Metazoa; phylum Chordata; class Amphibia; order Anura; family Dendrobatidae; genus Oophaga; species Oophaga pumilio. Next base: position 74,236 of record VIAB01005634.1, on the reverse strand, counting down.
GAAACTCACCCTGATTGTTCCACTGCTGGTTTTGGCTACAAATACTGAGGTAAAAAAGGAACAAAAACTCAATGTGTGAACGTGGCCTCATAAAGGTCCACTCAAGTCTTTTAACCGCTTGCTGATTTTTGGAAACCTAAAGCCATTAAAAGAAAACAAAAAAAAACTTCAAAGACTGAATTTCACAGTGCTGTGTCGTTTTACAATAGAAAAGAGTATACGGTATGTAAAAATACTTGTCTTCGGCACTCTCGAATAATATGTTCAAGTCCCCGACGCTGTTCGACACATACAGGGATTTCCTAACAAGCAGACAATCCCCGTACGTGTTGTGGCTGTCTAACAGCAACGAGACATTCAGCCGCGGGGACTCAACACATTTTTCGAGCACGCCGAAGACACTCCGCACACGAGCATACTGGGATAACACCTCATCCGGGCACATACGCTCATCACTACTGGGCATCTTTTTGAGAGTTTTGACAGAGATTTGCTTAAAAACCCACTAGTGCTTTCTTTGTTAAACGGAGTTTAAAAACATCTACTGCAGTAAAAAAAAAAAAATTCAAAAAATGATGGTCAAAAACATTGAGAGGGTTCAGGAAGTGATAGAGGAAAAAAACACACCAGAAGTTTTCGAAAAAAAAAACAAAACTGTGTTTCTTGAAGCGTCTTCCTCTTGTCAAACTAAGCAAATCCACCCGAAAAAGACTAAGGGTCTGTGCACACGTAGAGGATTGGGATCAGGAACTTCCTGAGCGGATTCTGCATCTCTTGCCAGAAAGCGCACATAAAAATTTTTTTGCCAGATTTTGTGCGTATTTTTTGCGGATTGGCATGCGTTTTTACCCCTGCGGATTTCATTAATTCAATGGGTGTAAGAACACAGCGGATCCGCAAAAAGAATTGACATGCTGCGGAAAATAAACCACTGCAGATTCCGTGCGGAATTTTCAGCAGCATGTGCACAGCATTTTTTTTTTATTGAATAACATTAGTTGATCAAACACTTGCGGATCTGCTGCAATTCCGAGTGGAAAATCTGCTGCAGATCCGCAACGTGTGCACATACGCTTAGACTCCTAACAGATTCTAGCGTGAATGACCAGGCAGGCTTCACACTGACGTTTTTTTTTTGCAGGGTCCTGCAACTGATCTCATGTTATTAAAAACTTGATGAGAAATACATCCATTTGTAGGATGTAGGATCTACCACCCTCTTAATGGTGGCCTCTCCACAGACTCGCTGATCAGGAGAATGGGGCTTCTATGACCCCTGTTCACTGATTTATGGCACCCACTTTCAATTTAGAAATGAATGCCACCAGTAGCTCTGTTTGCTCTGGAAAGAAAGGGGGCATTGGTTATAGGGGTGTAGCTGGGTGGGTATGTGGGGGCTACTGAAGAATTTACTGCAGACATGGAATGTGGAGGAGACCTCGCTGCACATTCTGATCCAGAGCCGACTACGCACTTCATCCTGGAAGTGTATGGAGCGAGAGGCCTCAGAGAACACGTGTCCAAAGCGGCTGTCCGGCCTTAACCTACTCTGTAACTGCAGACTTGTGCACATTGTGAGGATTATCCGGTATCTACGCCAGGAGCGGACAGTCATGTGTCCCCCCCCAGTATGCAATTTGCATACTCCCAGTCACACGTTCACATTGACTGCAGACTAATAGTTTAAGACCGGTCAACCCCTTTAAGTGCGGCTCCTGGCGTCCTCCCATTATCGTGCAGGGATGCAGACTGAGGTCAGGCGTCGCTCACTTCCCCAGAGCCGATCAGGTTCAAGGGAAAATGCAAACTAGGGGGCGTAACAGTGCGCTGATCCCTTGGCCACCTAGCCAAGGGTGGACCGAACAGCTGACATGTGCCTGAAACAGCCGCGGGTGGAATCGCAATCCACCCACGGCTGTTAACACGTTAAATGCCGCTGTCAAACTCTGCCAGAAGCATTTAATGCACGCTTCTGGCCATCGGGCCGGAAATCTGCCCATCGGCGACCCCCGTCATGCCATCGCGGGTCACCAATGGGTTGGCATGACAACTAGAGGTCTCCCGGAGACCTCTATGGTTGTCACTGCCGGCTTGCTGTGATCGCCGCCCGCTGGTCGTCGCTCATGGCAAGTAATTCTGCTACATACAGGCGAACTGATCATTGCCTCTATGTAGCTGAGCCGATCGGGTTATGGCAGCTTCTAGTCTCCCAAGGAGACTATTGAAGCATGCAGAAAGTAAAAAAAGTTTTTTAAAAATATTAAAACAAAAAAAATAGTTTAAATCACCCCCCTTTAGCCCCTTTCAAAATAAAAAAAAAAAAATCAAACATACACATATTTGGTACTGCCACGTTCAGATTCGCCCGATCTATCAATATAAAAAAAAGAATTAACCCGACCGCTAAACGGCGTAGCAACAAAAGAAAAAACGCCAGAATTACGGTTTTTCTGTCGCCGCAACATTCAGTTATAAAAATGCAATAACGGGTGATCAAAAGATCATATCTGCACCAAAATAATATCATTTAAAATGTCAGCTCGACGCGCAAAAAATAAGCCCTCACCCAACACGAGATCATGAAAAATGGAGACGCTACGGGTATCACAAAATGACGTTTTGCTTTTCTTTCTTTTTTTAGCAAACTTTTGAATTTTTTTTCACCACTTAGATAAAAGAGAACCTAGACATGTTTGGTGTCTGTGAACTCGTAATGACCTGGAGAATCATAATGACAGCTCAGTTTTAGCATTTAGTGAACCTATCAAAAAAGCCAAACAAAAAACAAGTGTGGGATTGCACTTTTCTTGCAATTTCACCGCACTTCAGTAGCATAGCTACTGAGGGGGCCATTGCCCCGGGCCTTGTCACATGCAGGGGCCCACTGGGAGACATGGCCACTTACGTCATGTGGCCGTGTCTGAGGTGCAGGGAGAGCAGCACAATGCCGGCTCACCTGTCAGACTGCACACAGTGGCCGATTGCAGAGCCGGAGACTCAGTACCTGCAGTCAGTGCAGTGTGCTGCTATCTCACTGGAGAAGCTCCTTCCTGGCTGCAGCAGCTGAAGTCTTTTTCTCTGAGCAGACTCTGATGGGCTCAGGCACGCTGGGTCCTAGTGCCCTCC
>VIAB01005634.1:32628-45344 GCA_009801035.1 Oophaga pumilio | reverse complement strand
GCGGGGACACAGCCTCTGCTATCGTTTCCAGGGAGCTCCACACATGACCGTGACACTCTCCTCTGTTTTTTCTTCTGTCCCCCAACCGTCTGGCATCTGTTAGTAGGACTGGTCACCCCCCTTCACCACACTTAGCGATCGCACTAGCGACCACAACAATGACACGACCTGGTGTGATCGCTAGTTAACTTCCAAACACCGAGACTATGAGTACGGCGTGTACTGCCACCCCGTATCCTCATATGTCGGCTTTCTCGGCAGGACCCTAAAGGAGATGCCTAACACGGACGTGTGTTTAGGTGATCTCGAAAAGGAAGGAAGCCCTGGGCCTGCCTCTGTCTCCCACCCACTCGCCCACCAGAGCCTGTCGGTGGAGGAGACTTGGACGTCCTACTACGGACGGCGGACGGCCAGCTCGCCTGACAGGTACTGTCTCGCTTTTTCCAGGAAAGAAGACAGAAGATAAAAAGAAAAGACTTAAAAAAAAAAAAAAGAGTTCTCCCTTTTCAATATACAGAGGAAAGGGGGAAGTTAGCGGTCAGGGGCTCCTCCGCATCTCAACTCACCCAGGGCATTACCAACAGCCCTTATAGGCCCTGAACTTCTCCTTCTTGGGGCCACCTTGTAGCCCCAGGCTCCTAGTCGTGCCACTGTGCGTCCTTAGTGGGGGCTCTATGTTGCGCCTTTCTGTGGGGGTCCTTGGCAAGGGATTGGGCGACCTCCGCGCCGCCCCACCCTCCATCGGCGGGCGCGAGTCCAAATTTAGTTCCCGGCTTCAATTCGGGATCAGTTAGGGGGGAGGGCTTGCTCTCTCTGCCAGGCCCGCAGCACTACACGGTACCCACTACCTGGAGTCCTTTTTTCTGCCACGGGCTAGTCTAAGACCCCTATCCCGGGACGGTCTCTCTCTTGGTCGCAGTCTGTTGCGGGCTTGTCACCAGGGTGGCAGACCCCGGCGTCCCCGCAGTCGCCAGTGGATCATAGGGTTCTTCACGGGGCCCTTTCATCTCAGGCCGCAAGAGGCCCAGATAGGAGCACCCAGCCGAGGCATCTTCGGACGCGCCTCTAGAACATGAGTCGGACCTGGATCTAGACAGGCCTCCAGCATTCAAACATGGTGCAGAGCCTGATTATTGCTGTCCATCAGACCCTAGGCATCTAAGATACCTCTTCGAAACTCTCAGATCAGGCGATTTCGTTTAGACGGTCTAACTACCTTCCAGCTTCCGGCAAGGATTCCAACGAAAAAATTATAGGATCGCTGGAAAAATCAGCCTTGGGAACGACGGCTTCTACATTTTGCCACGGCCTCTGCCTCTACTAAGGGCCATAGCCAGATGGGCCAAAACAACTTCAGAGGGCATGCGGGAGCCCTGCCGAGTGAGCTTGCCATCCTTGCAGACCAGATTCCCTATGCAGGGACATATTTGGCAATATGAAGGCCATCTGTAGGAACACTTGGCTCAAAGCATGGCAAGCGGACCTTTCATCGAAGAGGTCGCTTACCTGTCTCCCCTTCCAGGGAGAACGCTGGTTTGGTTCCACGATTGGACTAGATCATTAAAGGAGGCACCTGGAGCCACCAGTTCTCTCCTTCCTCATTCCAAACCTCGCAGGTCTCCTCTGAAGCGGCAGTTCCGCTCCTTTCGGCCCTATTTACCGTATGACGGTGACAGAGGATCCCTCCGGTCAGCGCATGCCGCAGACCTGTCAGGTTAGGAAGAAGGCTTCCTTCAGGATCTCTCCCTGGCATCCTCATAGCTCCCACGGTAGCCCCACCAGGACCGGACCTGCCAGGTCCTCCTCGGCACAAGAATGCCTTACAGGTTTTTTATTCAGAACCTGTTGGTTGCGCCAAGGAAGGGCGGCGTGGTTCGACTCACTCTGGATCTCTAGTTTTCTGATCTCAAGAGTTCTCCAGGATCCTTTTCAGGATGGAGTCCCTCCGCTCAGTATTTGCTTCCATGGGGACGCAGAATCCTCTGCCAACTCATCAGAGGTTCTCGCGTTTCGCAGTGCAGCGCACATTTCTGGCTGGTCAACTAGACGGCCATTTTTTCTCAGCCGCGAGCTTCTCGTTGCAGGAGCCTGGTCCCTGTCTCGGGACGTCTTCCATCTGATCTGTCTTCTAGGGAGAACTCCGGACGTGGATCTCATGCCCTTCCCGGCTGTACAGGAAGGTTCCACGGTTCGTCTCCAGGTCCCGCGTCCCCCTCACGGGGTCCCCGATGCTACGGCCATTGCCTGGTCACACTTCACATTTTTCATTACCTTTCTTCCCAGGCCTTTGAAGTAGTTCAAAGCGGAAGAGGTGCTGGTCTCTTTGATCGCACCACGTTGGCCCAGTAATTCTGGGTTCATCAATCTCCTGGCGGACGCTCCTGGAAGCTACCAGACGGGCCAGATCTTCCGCCTTCTTTCCTTCCCCAAGTGGTATCCACTTTTTCACCTGACTGAGGACTCTGTCATCCCTTCCGTCTGCCCAGCTCCGACTCATTCTCCGGAGCATTCACTAAACAGGCTAGACCTAGTCAGGGCAGTGAGGATCTATCTCTCTAAGACCGTTTCCCTTAGGAAGTCGGATCTTCTATTCGTCATCCAGATGACGCACGCCTGCAAGGCTACAATTGCGCGCTGGATCAGGTCCGCAAGTTTGGAGGCTCGCTGGTTAAGAAGAGGCTCACTCTTCCCGGGCAGTGGGCGCCTCCTGGCTGGTACACATGGGGCATCCGCCTTATAACTCGGCAAACTTGTGGATGGAAGACCGGGTTGCCGCTTTGCACAGTTGTTCCGGGTCCATACCTACGCTTCGGTGGACGCCAGCCTATGCAGAAGTATCTTGCAGGCGGCAGTTGTAAGCTCTTTGATCGCAATAGAGTTTTCTGCTGTTTCCCTCCCCATGGACTGCTTTGGGACGTCCCATGGTTATCTGTGTCCCCCAATGAAGCGATAGAGAAAACAGGATTTTGGTTGCTTACCGTAAAATCTGTTTCTCGGAAGCCTTCATTGGGGGACACAGCACCCTCCCATGTTTTTTCCTACAACTCCTGTTTCTTCTTCAATGTGCTATTGTTACAGTTTAGTTGTCCGTTTGTTATTCTGTCATGTTGTTCTCCTACTGCTTTCTCACTAACTGATTTGCTTCTTGCAGTCAGTGGGGTGTATACTGCAGAGGAGGAGCCAACCTTTATTTTTGCATATGCATAGTGTCAACGCCTCCTAGTGGCAGCAGCATACACCCATGGTTATGTGTCCCCCATTGAAGGTTTCTGAGAAACAGATTTTACGGTAAACAACCAAAATCCTGTTTTTTGCATATCTTGTTATTTGTTCCCATGTCTGATGCCTCGGTTATTCGCAATATTTCAAGACATTCATGCCAAACAGATGCCATCAGTAACAGCCAAGAAATGGCTACAGATCAAGGCAGAAATCAATCGCCCATGTTGTGTTTTGTTTTTTTTTCTTGGTTGAGATCTCTTTTGGTCAAGCATTTGTTCAGTAGAAAGCAACCCTGACCCCCCCCCCCCATACACTTCAGAGCACGGCTTAGACCTCAACGGGGAGAGAGGAAAAGGCCACTGCGAAACTTGCAGCAGCTGATCGCCCCTATTTTTTTGTCTCTATTTTAGAAAAGAATCCGCTGTTGAAATTCCATCAGCATTTTCCCCATATACATCAGATAGTTGGCTGGTTCTTACAGCTTTCATATAGTGTGTATTAGGGCAGACACTCCTGCCAGCCCCCCCATACACAGGAGCGCGTTGGCTTGACTAGGCATTACTATGTTCTCCGTGCAATAGCCTCTGCTAGACTCCTATGACAGTGGCTTCTGTCCCCAGTGAACAAAAGGAAATTCTAATTCTTTCTCCTGATATCTGTTGGGGGAGAGCCTAGAGGCCCCCACACACGTCAGATAGTAGGCGGGTTTGGTTGGTTTTTCGTATAATGGGTATGGGGACCTTAAAAGGAATATGCCAGCAGGTTTTTGCTACCTCTTTTTTGAGAGCAGTATGATGTAGGCAAATACAAGCTAAATCAAACGATGCATCACATAGTTTACTGGGTGCAGCCATTCTGACACAATCAGAGCTTTTACATTTAGCAACCAAGCAGAGCTGAGAAAGCTGACCCAGCCCACACCACAGCTGGCCCTGCCCATACCACAGCTGACCTATGCCACACCGAGCTCTCAGTATACAAAGTCCGTAGACTGTGAGGTGCTTGGTTGTCGGACTAGTCCAGCAATGTTAATCTCTTAGTGATAAATCCTTCACAGTTCGTAAACCGCAGCACACATTGTGACAAGTGACACATCCCTGAATTCTGTGTTTCAGCCTCGATCTCCTGCTGCCTTCAGATTACATAGCAACAACCTGCTTACAGATTCCCTTTAAACATTCATTGACCATGAATGACAAGTAATTCAGAAAATGACCTTCTGATACCATTAGCTTTATGTCAAGGGCTTATTCATACTTGCAAGTAAACGGATGGATCAAGTATGGATGCAAAATATAGCACTTTTTTTTTTTTATTGCATCAGTTTGAACCGTTTAATGTTATAGGATTTATTTTTTCTGCTGCTGTTGTATTGTTGCGTAAACACAATGATCAAAAACTAAAGTGAACAATGCAGACACGGAAGATGTGTTTTTTTAAAATTCAACCCATTGACTTTTATAGGCTAAAAATAATACCAATATGACTTGTTTGGAACATAGGGCATATTGAAAAAAAAATTAAATTACATTTTAAAGAAATTGCATATAAAAAGTGGATGTAAAAATAAGCCTTTTCAATGAATTGGTAAGTTTTTTATTTAAAAAAAGACATACATTCAGCCAAGTGTAGTTTTTCTCGCTGTACCTTGCATTTTGTGTTTTGATCTTTCGTTGCCTGACCTTAAACCTCATTCTGATCATCCGTCTGTTTATCCCCTTCTGCTCTGATCTGCTATCTCCTGATATTCTGATCTCGGAACATTACCTGACTACGCCTTTGTCTCACCCCTCTGTTTATGACGTACCCTCCTGGCTTCAGACCTCGGACTCGTTGACAATCCCATCTCACGGCTTGTCCATGAAAAGTAACTCAATCACTTTACATCTGACCAATACGTTTTTCTTTTTCACTAGTATGGAGCCTGTTCACATGCTCTGCGACCAGGTGGCGAATTTGATGCAGATGACTCAACTAGAATGCAATGATTTGGAAATCTCTTAAAGCCATATTATATTCACAGCAGAACATAATAATAATTTTATTTCTGTAGCACCAACCTATTCCACACCACAGCACTTTACTATTCAGAGGGAAATTGTAAAGACAATAAAGACATTACAGAATAACAAATAATTCAACAGATACCAAAAGGAGTGAGGGCCCTGCTCGCAGGCTCACAACATATAAGAAAAGTGTGGTGATACAAAAGGTAAAAATGAAGTGCTTGTCATGTATAGTCCAGCAATCAGTATAATAAATAGGGGCATGAACAAGCCACCAGCCAGTAGCGTACAAGTAGAGATACTCGTATAAAGTGCTATTGAGTGCAAGGAAGAGAGAATGGGATAATTAGATATTGTGAAATGTTTTTATCTAAGTCTTTTTTAGGGTACGCTTAAAACTGTGGGTACTGGGAATTAACCAAATAGTCTGGGGTAGTGCATGAAAGAAAACTGGTTCAGCACAAGAGAAGTCCTGGGTACGGGAGAGGGAGGTTCGGATTATAGAGGATGTTGGTCTTAGCATTAGCGTAGGGCACGGGTAGGGTGATAGAGATGAGGGAAGATATGTAGGGCAGTGCAGAACTCTAGAGAGCTTTGGTGAGAATGATAAGTTTAGATTCTATTCTGTAGCAGATGGGCAACCAGTGCAAATACTGGGACAGGGTGGATGCATCAGTGTAGCAGTTGGACAGAAATATGATCCTGGCTGCTGGATAATTCACAGATCAGAAGGTCAAAATCAAACATTTTTTAATTTCATTTGAAAAAATTAAGTAAATTTAGAAATCGATGGCAACAGCACATCTTAAAAGTCAAGAGTTCCAAATCACTATATTCTGTTTTCTTTACATTTCAATCTGTGTCCCAACTTTTTTTTTTAATTTGGGGTTATATAAATAAAGATTATTATTATTATTATTATTATAATATTACAATGTTCACCTTTATGACTTTTTCACCTTATGTTATCATCTTAGCTATTAGAAATATACAGTAGTACATTGTACTCACAAATCACTAGTTCTCTACAGTGTACATATTAATATTGCCATCCATACCAAAAATACTGCCAGGAGCCCCAGTAGTCCACAATCACTTACCCTCTTTAGCTTTCAGTATACAGCTGCAGGCTTCTCCCTGCCTGGTGCAGCACAGTATAATGATGGCCTCATCCCCCAGCATTGTGTAGTCAGATGATGGAACTGGGAGTCAGTTATTACCTTGCAGCCACCAAATATAGTAAAATTATAAAAAAAAAAATCTTTGGGAAATCTGTCCTTTTTATCACATTCTTGTTTTCTTTACATGTTTACCCAGCGTCCCAACTTTTTGGGAATTCGTGCTATAGATTGGATGAAGCCTGCCATACGTAAGCTGGCCAACACACATTAGATGGCAGCCTATGCGATCTAATATTGTACTGTCAAAATGCATCTAAAATTAAGAACAAAGCAACTTCACAAAAACTTATTGTTTTGTGTCTACAGCTCCTGTGCAGAAATAGGCATTTTCATGGTTACAGACTACAAATAAACCTGTGTAGTCTGATTCTGTATCTAATGGTAGAGAATATGAAAGGGAGAGACATGACTGCAGAACCAGGCTACTTTTTGTCTGTTACCATGAAGATACGTAAATCTGAATAGCTACTGTAGCCACTAAACAGTAGGATTTTTTATTTTTTTTGTAAAGTTGTAGTTTTTCTATTTGTTTTTATTTTAGATGCATCGGGTTAGTAAAATTAATGATAAAATTGTATATATAGGTGTTCAATTAGGACAAGTTATCTTCATGCAGCATCTTCTGTAATGTTCAGGATCACCTGCAGGCCTGAGCCCGAGTCACCCCTAATCTATGACGTCCATAAGTCCTAATAAGATATAGGGAAGGGGGCATTGGACCAATGCTTTGACGACTGTCATCAATGGACTAAATCACATGGACACATATTTTCGGTCACTGTATGTTGAGTGTGTGGTTCAGTGTATGGATATTGATTGTAAACTCTATAGGAAATCCTGCCACCTGGAACAACATCTTTATTCATGTGTCCACAGACTCTCGGTGTCACAGTTGTGTCTCTGGATTGTTTGCAGCTGAGATCACAGCACAGGAAATCCTATAGGATATACAGTCCGTCACCAGCATTTTCTTTTACTGTATATTCGTCCATTTGATTAAAAGGAATGTGGAAAGATCGAAAGTGATGCAGTCATGTCTCTTTAGGTAGAATTCAGAAGACCTTGAAACATGGACCGTGCTTCGATTGCAATACCCGGTTCGATCGCCTGGTCTGCTGACGAGGAATTTGAGCCCAATACCCCAAAGTAGCAGTGCTAACCACTGAGCCACTCATCTGCCCTTGGAATTAAAATATTAAGCATGTCCTGCTAAAGTATTGGTAGCATTAGCGCTGATAACCAGCTAAAGTCTATGGCAGTTTTCAGACTGTAGTAACACAGGAGCATTTTACCGTACATCCTATGAACACAATATCCTTATCTCCTTTGGGATTCTGGGGTTGAAGGTGTTTGCCAAGACAGGGTATATAGTAAATTAATTGTGTGTGAGGTACCAACAAAAAAAATACATATAAGAAAGTGAAACCTTTCCAAAAGACCCCTCGTATCAAGACCAGATTTTCAGTTCTACTGGCCATCTTCTTTTAGAAGAACACTCTTGTAGATCACCACTTTTCATTGCAGCTTTGTTTGCTGTTCTCAAAGATAATTCACTGTAATTCATATGACGATATGATTCCCATTGCAGCAGATAAGGCTGTGTTCATGTCAAAGAGATGGACATATTGCCCACGTTCACCCTTAGGCCGGCGTCACACTTGCGAGTTTGATGTGAGTTAGTCGCACGACTTTCTCGCATCAACACCCGGCACGGCCGCCCGCTCTCGGGCCCGAGTGTGCGGCTGCATAGAAATACAAGCACACTACAAGCATACAATACACTCTGGTCCGAGAGCGGGCGGCCGTGCCGGGTGTTGATGCGAGAAAGTCGTGCGACTTACGAGGGGGGGCCTGAAAAGTTCGAGGCCCACCCATGAAATCTTTTTTGCATGGTCTTGTTTTGCAATGCAATATGTTATTTACTTAGTTGAATTGTCTCATGAGTAATCTGGATTTATTTTGATTTTTTTTGTTTCCGTGACAGCATTTTAAAGTTTGGTGGCAAGGCTGAAATATGGAAATGGAGAAATTGGCAAAGTGAGCAGTCATTCAATACCTTCTGAAAAAAGGACTGACACCATTGGAAAGTCACAAGGATATGCTGGAGACATTAGGGGACAATGCTCCTTCTTATACAATGGTGAAAAAGTGGGTTGCAGATTTCAAGCGGGGACAGACATCAATTGAAGATGCTGCTCGCAGTGGTCGTCCCTCAACCACATGCACAGATGAAAATTTTCAAAAAAGTGCAAGACATTTTAATGGCAGATCGACGTGTCACACAGCGGCACATTGCACAATGTGTGGGCATATCAGTAGAGAGGGTTGGCCATATCCTAACACTGCTGCTGACCATGCATAAAGTTTCGGCCCGATGGGTGCCCAGACTTTTGACATTAGAGAACAAACGTCTGAGAGAACTTCACTCTGCGGAAAATGGACACCTGTTTGAAGCTGATATTCAACTTTTTATGCAAAGATTTGTTACAATGGATGAAACTTGGGTACACCACTTTTTGTCCGGAGTCAAAAGAAGCCTCAAAACAATGGAAACATCCCACCTCCCCATGCCCCAAAAAGGCAAAGGTGGTTCCATCCGCTGGCAAGGTGATGGCATCAGTGTTGTGGGATTCCAAGGGTGTCATTCTTCTGGAGTTCCTCCAGAAAGGTCAAACCATCAATGGGGAATATTATGCAGCTCAGAATCATCTTCTGAGGTCATCAATTAAGGAAAAACGTTGAGGGATGCTGCGGAAAGGGGTGTTGTTTCACCAGGACAATGCGCCAGTTCACACATCAGCTATTGCAATGGCTGAAATTCACTTCTGTGGTTTCCAACTGCTTCAGCACCCACCCTATTCCCCTGATTTGGCTCCCTCTGACTATCACCTATTTCCACAGATGAAAAAGCACCTTTGTGGAAGTCGTTTTCCTTCTGATGAAGGCGTCATGGACGCCGTAAAGGAGTTTTTGGAGGAGCAAGACGGAACGTTCTACCACAGTGGACTAATGAAACTCCAAGAGGGATGGCATACCTGTGTGACCCTCAAGGAAGACTATGTCGAGAACTGACTGAAAAATTTTGACCTACGGTCACTACTTCTGGGTCAGGCCTCAAACTTTTCAGGCGCCCCTCGTACTCGCATCAAACTCGCAAGTGTGATGCCGGCCTTAAAGAACAAATATAATGTTATGTTGTGTAATGTGAACTATGATTTGTGTTAAAGATGTTAGGATTGTGAATTGCTTGCCAGTAAGGATTGAAAAATTTAAAATTGTTAATAAACTTTGTTTGAAAAAGAATGTTAATGGTTGGGACTAACCCAGAGTGAGAGGGGCTAAGCTTAAGGAAAAGGGACAGTTTCCTGTTGAGATATCAGAAAGGGTCCCAAGTGAATAGAGAAGAGACCTTAGGTCTGGTGTCAGCAGTGCCACATTTCTTGTGTCTCTAGTAGTGAGAGGAGACCAGGAGAAAGAGATAGCATGATCCAAAACAGAAACGAGGAAGAGTGACTGAGAGTGATTTGCCAGAGACGGGTCCTGGGAGAGGACGCCTAGCAGTACGACCCAGAGTTTATAACTCCTAAAGGTAATGGGCCTAGACAGGATGGAGAGTGTGAGACGCAGTGAGTGCCCCGGGCTGTAGTTCCAGAGCATCAGTAAAAGAGAAGATAAGTACCGGCCATACTGGCATCATAGTTCCTCATAGGGGAAAGAGGATGCAGTTAAATAAAGGGCTCTTGCTAACTAAACTCTAGTGTCCAGCTGGGTTGTAGTAAAGTAGGGAGCAATAGTGAAGACAGAAAATAAGTAAAGAGAAGAGAAAGAGATTGAATTTGTGCGAGGAAAATTAAAGGAAATGTCAAGGAAATGTTTGATAAGATATGTATCCAATACCTACTGTATATAGCCCTCCTCAAGTTAAAGTTCAGTAAAAAGTTTATGTTTGACTGGTGGTCTCCCTCTTTGAACTGTCAAACATCTGGTCCTGGCCAACCAGTAACATGCGGCCTGCGTGGTGTAGCACCCTCACAGCACAAGTCCACACACCCAGCCAGGAACCCCACCTTCATGTAACGTGCCAGAGCATAAGAGACCAGTACTTCACCCATGTCTACCGCCCCAGCGCCACGTTGTATTCACATACATTGCACAAAATGGTAAAAATAGGGCAGCATACTGCGTTATTTTATCCAAGAACATGACAGCCACCGTGACAGATTCTATTATGGTCAATGGGGTTTAATGGGTACCATCGCTTTCCATCATGTGCGGGGTTCCAGCACTGCTATAATATAACAGAAATATGGAATAAAGTAGCACAGATATGAGCGAAGCCTAAAACAGATGTCTAACGTCCTGCTTCAAGAGCTACAGAAACTAACCTTATGCATTAGCTTCCCTTTGGTCACAGAACAAGATGGGACAGTGTGTGGCAGCTAGACTAAGCATGTCCTCCATCATTAGTAACGTCTGAAACGTCTGAAAATTGGAAAAAGATGGCAAACAGTAAAAAAAAAGTAGAAACTGCATTTGTGAGACAACTAACTTCCATAATTCTGCTAAGAAGAATTGCCAACATGACTCCATATGTAGCTGGTCTCCTTAAAGATAGTCAGTCCCTTCCCCCCCAAAGCTGCACCTCCTCTGGTACCCAACATTGTGTTACATTTAGGTACCAGTTGGACCACCCACATTTGTTGCCTTGTCAATCAAATTAAGTAAAACATATAAAAAGAGCAGCTAACACCATTCACTTGTAAGTAAATGTCTCAGAGGGTTCACAGGATGCAACATATGTCCATAAAGCGGTGCTCCTGGAGGCAAGGATTTTTTTAAGACTTCCCGTCAGTCTTTCTAGTCTGAATAGCAGATAAAAGAGAACAATCTATTGTATACAGTGACACAGCACAGACATACGGCCGGTCATAAATGGGAACATTTGGCTGTGATCCAATCAACTTTGCAATGCTTTTTGTTTGTTGGTATGGTAGGGAATGGTAGGGAATGGAAATTGGGTAGGTTAAAATTTTCATCTTAAATAATACTACTACTTAGAAGTGATTCATTGACCTGTACTTTTAGCATTGGCGCGGTGTCATTTGTCATATCATGGTGCCTACATTCTCTAGATGCAGCATGTAATGGACATTGCCACTATTTCTTGCCTCAGATTTGTACAGAATATTTTCAGATGACACTCTATATATGTGCAGAGTGTCCATAAACTCCGACTGCAAGCTATAAACACCATTTTACAGATTCATACCACATGGATTTATAAACTGTCTTTTGCACATATGCCTGGGTTCAGATTTACAGATAGGGCATCCTACCTGATAGCGGCTCTGTATCTGTCGTGCTTGGCAATATTTCCAGGGGAATATACCATGTCTATGAACCCTTATCAGCAGACCATGTCCAATACCTTCCCTGTTCCCACCACCTAAATTTACCTCTAGACACTTTTTTCCAGGAGATTTTTCAGGAGGCATTATGCACGCCCATGAGATTTGCCACCTTCTCCAGTAGTTTGAGGGGTCTCCTTAAAGTTCCAAGACCTTCTCAGACATTCCCTGTGAGTTGGCAAGTAATATATACATAGTAAAACATTTTCAACAGAAATCCTCATTAAGAAGACCATCTGTTTTTGTGTTTTTTTTCAGACCAGATTTGCTACAACAGATTTGCAGCTTCAGCATATATTATGCATAGCAGCCATCTTTTTGGAGAAGAGCATCCTCGTTGAAAATTTCTTTCATTCAATTTTGGGTTGTTGTCTCAAAGACAATATTCAGAATTGAGAGTCCTCAGTGGTTGATACCTTTTAATGGCTAACTGAAAAGATGGTAACAAATTGCAAGCTTTCCAGACTACTCAGGTCTCTTCATCAGGCTACACTAATACAACATCTGAAGAATCACATATTTAGGCACAACACAGCACAGAAAAAATGCAATAGCTAAGACAAGTGATGTGAAGCAGAACTATCATTATGGGAGAGTGATAGACAGTTATGGCCATAAATATTGGAACAGTTCATAGATAAGGAGTGAAAGTTTTATTGCCCTCTGATTGGGGTCTGCTATTGTGTTGTGATGCCCTCACAAGGTCTTAGGAGCAAATTCCTTAATTGATGTAAAAATACATAAATCCATGCGACATTCATTCCTGCACTGTGTGTCAAAGGTCGTCATGAGTTTGTACTGCCAGACTCTTCTGTCTCTCTGAGATGTGAAGTTACCTTTCAATACGAGTAATTACATGTCCATGGTGCTGTGATCAGGCATACAAAAGTGTTTGGCCA
>VIAB01005633.1:87400-101660 GCA_009801035.1 Oophaga pumilio | reverse complement strand
GAAGCAACAAAGGACTTAGTCCCAAATCTGCCTGCGCCAACACTTGTTGCAGCAGCAAGACTCTGCACAGTACTGTGCCAGGCAAGATGCTGGGACCGATGTCTCTGCTGAGCAGGAACCACTGCGGCCGGAAACGGATGGGGGACCGCAGCGGGAACAGGTCGAGATTCCCCTTGTGCATGAGTGGGAACTTGAACCCTAACATTTAGTTCACTAGGATTACATTTGTGGTGTATCCTGAAATCCCTGGGAATCGATTTGTGGCCATAATATTATGCACATGTTCCCTCATCCTCACCTGTGTTTCACGGGTGGAGAGGCCAATATAAATCACATCACATGTGTATTATGCCAGGTATACATGTGTTGTACTTTCTAATTTTCTATTCGTTAATGTCAGCTGATGGCCGTAAAGATGTGGCATGGACAAGATTTTTACACGCCAGACAGTCACTAAGAGGTGAATCTGGGATATATTTCTATAGGGTAGGTTCAGTTTTTAAAATTGACCAATGTTCGTGAAGAATATTTTGCATCACATCTCATAGATGGTGTGAGGCAGTGACTGGTGTTACATGTAGGGGTTGCTATTTCTTTCCCCCAGGATGTGCACAGAGGCGTATGAAGGCCATAGAAGTGCATGGCAGTCACGGTTGTAGCTGTGACTGCAATGCAGACTAAAAATAAGTGCTAGCCTTGGACATGCTAGGGTCCAAGGCAGATGTAAGGAAAACCTGCTCTGGGATGTTTTGTTGTGAAACAGACTACAGGATGGTAGTCGTGCAGTACGTTTCATTCCAGGCCTGGGTTTTCCATGTGGCTGAAGGCCACAGGTTCCTTTGTTAAAAGCCCTGCAGTAGAGGGTTTGGGTGTGTCAGGGTCAAAAGTCAGTGTCAGTATCGTGTTTGGAGGAGGACAGAGCAGTCGGCTCTGCAGCACTCCACCTGTGGGAGGCAACACAGGCCAGCAGAGCCAAACAGCCAGGGGAGCTAAGACTCCTGGCACCCACAGCTTGCACAGCAGTGCAATCACCCACGGCAACTAGTCAGAGGAGGACTAGCAAGTTTAGTGACTGTAAACTGGAGGATATCGTGGACTGTGTAATGCTGTGAGTAGAACATTGAGACAGCGGTGCAGTCACCCACGGCAACTGATCAGAGGAGGACTAGCAAGTTTAGTTACAGTAAACTGGAGGATATCGCGGACTGTGTAATGCTGTGAGTAGAACAGTGATATGGCAGTGCAGTCGCCCACGGGTCAAAGGAGGACTAGTATGTTTAATGACTGAAAATTGAAGGATGCCGTTCCCTGTGGAAAGCTGGAAATAGCACAGCAACATGGTGGTGCAGTTTCCCACGGCAACTGGTCAGAGGAGGACTAGCACATGACATGATGTGGTGAGTGGGAAGGCAAAAGTAAAGCTGCAACGCAGACAGTTAAGCAGCAGCATGGAGATAACACCAAAAGCGTGCATTTACAACCGGCACTTTCTCACATGAAGGAGGAGGTAACAAAAACAGAGACAGCTGACTTAATGGCTAGGGGTTGGGCACGGTGTGCAGTTGAAGCACTCTGTAGCAGTTGACATAATAGGTAAGGATCGGCTGCAGTACGCTAAAGCAGCCAACTTAATGACTAGGTTTCGGCCTCATCGCTTTTGCCCCCTGATCGCTTTTTTGCTGTGCAGCTGGGGCAGCGTGACCACCATCTCTTCCTCCAAACTGCCCACATTACTCAGATTGCCTTGGCTTCATGTAGTATCTAGATCTTCATCATCCCCCATTGCATCATCACACCACTCCAGTCTGTCATTAACTCTGCTGCCTTACTAATCTACTTCTGTCCTTGCTACTCCTCTTCTTCTCCCCTCTGCTAATCCCTTCATTGTCTCCCAGTTCCACAACGTATCCATTTCAAGCTAATATCACTCACCTACAAAGCCATCCATAATCTGTCTCCCCATATATCTCTGAACTACTGTCACGATATCTCCCACCATGTAATTTCTGGTCCTCCCAAGACTTCTTTCTCTCATCCACAGTCATTTGTTCCTCATCAAATTGCCTGGAAGACTTCTGTCGAGTATCCCCCATCCTGTTTAATTCTGTGGCCCAACACATCCGATTATCCCCTACATTTTGAAATTTCGAGCGAATCTTGAAAACCCATGTCTTCAGAGCAGTTTACTGCCTGCAACGGGGCTACTGCCTCTTCACCAACACCAGAGCTGCTGCAGCCACTGAACCTACTGTCTCCTTCCTCATTATCCTGTAGAATGTAAGGCCACAAAAGTAAGGTTCTCACCCCTCTGTACCTGTCTGTCAATATTAGTTTGTTCATTGTAATTTCTATTTATGCTTGGTTTGTAATCTCTCCTCATGTACAGCACCATGGTATCAATGGTGAGCTAAAAAAAATTATTAATAATAATAATAATAAGACTCCATATGATGTTCCACCCAGTCCTCACCCCTGCCCTCCTTGCCAGACTACAAACTGCAGAAATCTGTAGCAGTTGGCACCTGTGTTTCATCATCAGAGATGTGCTGCAGTGGTCCACTGATCATTTGCACTACCCCTCCCATGTACTCCAGCAGGACAAGTGGTTGGGCATCAGTACACTCAATTTCTTCCAATAGTTGGCAGGTCCAGGTGATGGGCCAATGGCCCATGGAACCACAGCCAGCTGAGTCATCAAAAAGCAGAAGTGACTGCTGCATGACTTAGGGCTAAGGCTGGCTGCCTGATTTGCAAGGGGGTAAGGTAGAAGACAGATGCCCATGGTCAAAATCTGTGCTTTCAGCAAGAGACCATTTGGAAGACCAAGCAAAAGAACTGAAGGCACTCTCAACTAACTAACGTAGAATCACCTCACTTTTCGTCCAGCGGTACTTGTGACTACAAAATTAAGCAGAACGTCATGACACCTGCGTACACCAGAGGAAGGTGTTTAATTTTACAGGGCCATAGCAGGTAGGGCTGTGGAGTTGATAAACCAAACCTATGACTCCACAATTTCCCTGACTCCTGACTAGTGACTACACAACTCAGACTCCACAGCACTACCTCACTACTGAGCATGTACATAAAGAGCAGTACAGAGTCATGTAAACTGAAAGCCTACATGCTTACACCAGGACTAGAGCAGACATTTAAAGTACATTTCATAACTATCCCAAATTATTATTAAAAAATTTACACCAAATACTAGATATTTTAGAAGTTGCACTTGGTCCATTTTGTACCGACTCCACCGAAATGGACACCAACTACACGACTTTAACTCCACAGCCCTGGTAGCAGGCACAGATCTACCACATTCTCTCTCCCTGCAGCAGCTAAACCCCCATCAGCAGCAACACAGCCATGTGCCCAATTTGATGCTCTTCTCATTGTTTTCAACCCAAAAATGTGCAGACTATTAAATTGCCTGTATAAACAAGACATTAGCCAGCAGATTATTGCACTGCCTGTTTTCAGAGTACCTCTCCGAAAAAACAAGAAAAAAACAAAACCAGTGTTGGCTACATCCTCCACCTATGCCACATCCACCTACACCTCAATCTCTTTGTCCAATTGGACCTCCACCTCCTGGTTCTATATTGTTTTTTTTATTCTATGTTCTTTTAAATTTGTTCACTAACTAAAACTAAAAAAAACCCTCTTCCACCTACACCGCAAAGTCCACCTCCTCCACTTGGACCTCCACTTCATGGTTTTGGATTATTAGTTTTTCTTTTTTTTCAGTCTTATTTTAACTAATTTCCCTATCCACATGTATTTGCAGAGCAATTGTCCTGCTCTTACCCCCGTTTAGCTTCCTTGTGCAGACACATTCCCTGACTTTGACCATTAAACAGCCAATTTAAAGCACTTAATTTCTGGTCCCCAACTACTTTTATTGAGTTTGGATCCGGGGTCACGTTCAGTCCTAAACAGAACTTTTTACTGTACGTTCGTTGAGCCCAGTGAACCCAAACATCCATGGGTTCGCTCATCTTTATCTCATTTACTAACTTGTCAATACTCATCAGAGGTGGAGCTTCACCATAATGAGTATTCTATAAATCATATTTGCATTGACAGATCATGTTCTTTAATTATATGTAGAAAGTGAAACTTCAGAAGGAGCCATCTGTCTGCAAATGTTTGCTGTTGAAGATTGCCTTATATATTGAGATTAGTGACATAGCATTAGGTAAACTTTAGCAAATGACCTTTTGTCTACAAAGCATACAATGATTTGACTAAAGTCTCTTGGCGCTTTTTCTTTTTTACTGTAATGAAGATTGAAGTCACTAAATTAAAATGACCTGTCAATGCTATTGTTATGTGCAACATTTTTCCTTTTTTTTTTTGTTGAAGCCTTATTGTTACAGTCATCAATAAAAAGAGCCAACTTGTTATTGCTTGGGACATATTTTTCTCCCGAGGCAACACAGTGTGACACTATAAATGGTCCTGGCAGACAAGTACAGTCTAGACTACATTACAATCACTTATACGATCTGGTACAGCTCCAATATAAAACCTACATTGCTGCCAGTCACAGCTGGTACAACATACTGTATATTTTCTACTCAGCTAGGTTATGCACCAAATAAAAAATAACAGATTAATTAACATGTATTTTAGTTCTACACTCATCATGATATATCCATTTTAGTATAGACAGAAGATAGTATTAGCCAATAGTATTTCATACAGAAAAGCAATTACAGTGGTGGCCAAAAGTATTGGCACCCCTGCAGTTATGTCAGATAATACTCAGCTTCTTCCTGAAAATGATTGCAAACACAAATTCTTTGGTATTATCTTCATTTAATTTGTCTTCAATGAAAAAACACAAAAAGAATTGACCTAAAGCCAAATTGGATATAATTCCACACCAAACCTAAAAAAGGGGGTGGACAAAAGTATTGGCACTGTTTGAAAAATCATGTGATGCGTCTCTAATTCGTGTAATCACCAGCACCTGTAACTTACCTGTGGCACCTAACAGGTGTTGGCAATAACTAAATGACACTTGCCGCCAGTTAACATGGATTAAAGTTGACTCAACCTCTGTACTGTGTCTTTTTGTGTACCACATTGAGCATGGAAAAAAGAAAGAAGACCAAAGAACTGTCTGAGGACTTGAGAAACCAGATTGTGAGGAAGCATGAGCAATATCAAGGCTACAAGTCCATCTCCAAAGACCTGAATTTTCCTGTGTCTACCGTGCGCAGTGTCATCAAGAAGTTTAAAGCCCATGGCACTGTGGCTAACCTCCCTAGATGTGGAAGGAAAAGAAAAATTGACGAGAGATTTCAACGCAAGATTGTGCGAATGGTGGATAAAGAACCTCGACTAACATCCAAACTAGTTCAAGCTGCCCTGCAGTCTGAAGGTACAACAAGGTCAACCCGTACTATCCGTCGGTGTCTGAATGAAAAGGGACTATATGGTAGGATACCCAGGAAGACCTCACTTCTTACCCCGAGACATAAAAAAGCCAGGCTGGAGTTTGCCAAAACTTACCTGAGAAAGCCTAAAACGTTTTGGAAGAATGTTCTCTGGTCAGATGAGACATAGAGTGTACGGGAAAAAAAAAGAGGAATTCAAAGAAAAGAACACGGTCCCTACAGTCAAACAGTTCCCTGATGTTGTGGGGTTGCTTTGCTGCCTCTGGCACTGGACTGCTTGACTGTGTGCATGGCATTATGAAGTCTGAAGACTACCAACAAATTTTGCAGCAAAATGTAGGGCCCAGTGTGAAAGCTGGGTCTCCCTCAGAGGTCATGGCTCTTCTAGCAGGACAATGACCCAAAACACACTTCCAAAAGCACTATAAAATGGTTTGAGAGAAAGCACTGGAGACTTCTAAGGTGGCCAGCAATGAGTCCAGACCTGAATCCCATAGAACATCTGTAAAAAGATCTCAAAATGGCAGTTTGGAGAAGGCACCCTTCAAATATCAGGGACCTGGAGCAGTTTGCCAAAGAAGAATGGTCTACAATTCCAGCAGAGCATTGTAAGAAACTCATTGATGGTTACCGGAAGCGGTTGTTCGCAGTTATTTTGGCTAAAGGTTGTGCAACCAAGTAGGCTGAGGGTGCCAATATTTTGTCTGGCCCATTTTTGGAGTTTTGTGTGAAATGATCAAGGATTTGATTTTTGCTTCATTCTCTTTTGTGTTTTTTCCTTGCAAGCAAATTAAATGAAGATAAAAAAAAGCAAATAATTTGTGATTGCAATCATTTTCAGGAAGACACTGAGTATTATCTGACAGAATTGCAGGGGTGTCAATACTTTTGGCCACCACTGTATGTTTACAACTATATAAACTGTACATCTGCATATTCAGAAAGGCAATAAGTAATGGGGTGTTCCATGATATATAATCAATAAGATTGAAATGTTAGAACAATAGGATTACTAACCTTATGGAGTTGTTCAAAGGTTAGGCACAACTCTACAAAGAGTTTGGCTGGGTTATCGTACACATCCCATCAGGTGATCTGTAAGGGTGAAAACATCTATGCTACCATCAGGACATGTGCAGGATTACAAGGTAAGGAAAGGAGGATGAGCCTGATTTTGGGCACTGCCAGTGAATAGAAGAGGCAGTATGGATATCAATTTCATTAAAACAATGTGTTTCAGTGCAGGATTTGCACTTTCTTCAGATTTGATACAATAACTTTTTATTGCATCAAAATTGAAGATAGTGCAAATCTTGCTACAAAACATGTTGTTTTAATAATTATTCTATACATACCACTGCTCCTATTCTTCAGCAGCACCTGATACCAAGCTGATCCTCCTTTGCTTACTTTAAAGGGAATCTGTCACCTCATTTTTGGTATATAAGGTGTGACCACCGCCATGAGGAGCTTATCTACAGCATTCTGGAGTGCTGTAGATAAGCCCCCGATGTAACCTGAAAGATTAGAAAAGCGAGTTATATTATACTCATCGGGGGCGGGCCGGTGCGGTCCGGGTCCGATGGGTGTCACGGTCCGGGTCAGGTGCCTCCCATCTTCATGTGATGACATCCCCTCCTTGCTTCTGTTGCGGCTCCTGCGCAGGCGTACTGATCTTCCCTGTTGAGGGCAGAGCAGAGTACTGCAGTGCGCAGGCGCCGGACCTCTCTGACTTTTCCTGGCACCTGCACACTGCAGTACTTTCCTCTGCCCTCAACAGGGCAGAGAATTGCGCCTGTGCAGGAGCTGCGACAGAAGCAATGAAGAAAACATCATCCCATGAAGATGGGAGGCACCGGACCCGGACCGCGACACCCATCAGACCCGGAACGCACTGGACCGCCCCCCCGGTGAGTATAATATAACTAGTTTTTCTTATCTTTCGGGTTACATCGGGGGCTTATCTACAGTATTACAGAATGCTGTAGATAAGCCCCTGATGGCCGTGGCCGCATCTCAAAGGGGAAAAAATAGGTGACAGATTCCCTTTAAGTCTGCATATTCAAAAAAGGGAATAAACACACTGATTATTTCCGGCATGTGTTGGAAAAGGAGAAGGGGCATGACTACTATTGATCAAAGCAGGAATACCCTTGCCATTGAGACATAAGATCAGGCTACAAAATTGCAATCTATGGAGATCAGAAAATAAGGGGTCTTGATACTGAACTATTCATTTCCCAATCACATATTTCATAATTGGAAATACATATTGTGAGACAGACACCATGTAAGACTCTGCCACAAGATCTCTACTACTCCCACTTCAAGCTGAATCAACGTTTTTGTTTTTTTTTATTCTCAGGATCTACTATATAGTAAGGCTGAAATTAAACCTCTTCTATAATATTTTATTTTATATGATAGATTATGATGCCAACCTGCACAAATGACTTTTGTAGAACTTTTGATTAAACCTAAACTATTCTGTGATGAAGAAAGCAAAGTTAGAAAAGAATCTGAAGGGCAAACTCTTTTGTAAATTAGGTGAATATGAAATGTGATTGTCATCACTGGAATGTATCAGAACTCTTGTTTATATAGGACTCAGTAACAGATTGTCATCGCAAGCTGACTACACAAACGTTTTGCATAATTCAACATGAGACTTTGTTCTTTGAATTGAAATTGAAAGTTTTGTTTGTACACAAGCAAAATTACAATATACTCAGACACTGAGTTCATATTCAGAGTAAGCTTAAAATAAATTAATTTGCTAGCCATGATATTCTGATTTCAGATCTTTAGGTAGATAAAAAAGATCTAATATAAGATTTATTAGATTACCAAGCCAAATCACTATGAACATATCATCATTATATTCTAAATGTCACACTGAGCATTGTGCACTGCAAAAAAGGCTCTATTATATGGAGTTTTCAAATGCTTCTGAAAGTTGGGTAATTATTTTTAAGGTAGAGATTTAATGAACTTTAGAGGTTCTGAACTGAACAAGTATTGTCGCAATATGCAATGAATCTTTGAGTGCTTTTAAAGCTCAATGTTTCCATAAAACGCAGATCCATTTTCATACAGATCACTATTCCTGGTCAATGCCTAAAATTTATAATATAGGAAAGATGTGTATCTTCGGACCGTGTTAGCCAGTAGATAGAAAATTTATAATGGAGTTTGAAAGGATTTTAATTGTGAAATGGTTTATATAACAAAAGTCAAACTTTTGAGACTACTCAGGTCTCTTCATCTGTTATAGTATACCACAATATCTGAAGAATCACATACAGTGGTTTGTTAAAGTAATCACCCCCTTGGCATTTTGCGTGTTTTGCTATCTCACAACTTGGAATTTCCGTTTTTTTGAAGGTTCGCATCAATTCATGTAAAGAACATACCTACAACTATGAACATTTGTTCATTTTGTTGTGAATCAAACAACAAACAGGGCAAAATAACTGAAAACTTAAGTGTGAATAACTATTCACTCCACTAAAGTCAATACTTTGTAGAGCCTCCTTTTGCAGCAATTACAGCTGCAAGTCGCTTTAAACAAGTCTCAATGAACTTTCCACATCTTGCTACTGGGATTTTTGCCCATTCCTCAAGGCTTTACTGCTTCAGCTCCTTCAATTTAGATGGTTTCGTCTGGTGAAGAGAAACCACAGATTCTCAATTGGATTAAGGTCCTGGCATCAACTAGGCCACTCCAAAACATTTAAATGTTTCCTATTAAACAACTCGATTGTTGCTTTAGCAGTATGCTTTAGATCATTGTCCTGTTGGAAGGTGAATCTCCATCCCAGTCTCAAATCATTGAAAAATCATAAATTCACAGCATGAACCATAAGAATAGAATAGATGTATAGATAGAATAAAAGTAAAAAATGGTGTGGTGTCCCCCTATTTTTATTAACCAGCTGAGGTAAAGCAGACAACTGGGGGCTGCTATATATAGTGTGGGAAGGTGGTAATAATCATGGAGTTTCAGAGGCTATTAATATCAGCTCACAGTTGTCTACTTAGACTTTACTGGCTATTAACAAGGGGTGAACCCCAAAAAATGACATGAGCTCTCCCCTAATTTTAATAACTAGCAAAGGCTAGGCATTCAGCTGCAGGTGATATTAATAGCCTAGGAAGAAATTATAGATATTGGCCCCCTCCTAAACTAAGAATGTCAGCTGTTGTGAATGCTCTGGATTCTGACTTGGGGCTCCCTCTGGTGGCTGTTGATATTAATGAAGCTGCCTTGATTGACAGAGGCCCTTCAGCAAAGGATTCAGCTGCGGACGATTGGCAATCTGGGAGTGATGACTGTGGAGATTTAAGGGAGTAACTTTCCCATGATCCTCGCCGGTGATTAGTTGTCTCTTCCTGGTCCAGTTTGGAATTCAGCTTTCTTTCTGCTGTCTCCTTCAACTTTCAGATAAGTTATTTTCTGCTTATTTTTTTGGTTTTGTTTTCTTTTGTTTTTCTGCCTTCTGAGTGAGGTCAGCCGGGTTGCCCTGCTGGGGCCTGCGCTGGTCTCTGTTTCTCATTTATCTCGGTTCATTTGTTCAGTCCCTGTTATTTCAGTGGCTGCTGGGTAGCTACCTGTTCACACCAGAGTTCTGATATAGCGGGGAGAGATCGTGTGGTCTCAGTATTTTTTGGAATCAGAAGTGTTGGAATTTTTCCTAGGGTTTTGCTGGATTGCAGACAGTATTGTTTTCTGTCCTGTCCTATCTAGATAGTTTTGGGCCCCAGCGTTTACTTACTCTATTTTCTGCCTGCGTTTGTATTTCATCTTGTCTCACCGCCAATAAATGTATGGGGGCTAACTATTCCTTTGGGGCACTACTCCGGGGCAGTTAACTTTCCCCTTTCTATCTTTAGGCTTAGCTAACTCTCCGGCTGTGTCGAGGCGTCTAGGTCATCATAGGTACGTCCCACGGCTGCTTCTAGATGTGCGGTTAGTTTAGGGGTCTGCAATCCATTAGTTACCAACCTCTCTGGGTGACTGGCTGCCTTGGCTATTTTTGTTACTGTCCTCCTCGGCTACCAAATCATAACAGTCAGCCCTTAGCTGCCCCAGAAATTGCACAATCATTACATGGGTAACAGATGGTCGGGAAGAATTTATTTAAATGAAAAGGCTTTTATTTGTGTGTGTCGTTATTAAATTTGATTATGAGGTTAGTAATGGGGGTGTCTTATAAACGCCTCTTGATTTACTAACCCCTAGGCTTGATGCCAGCAGACTTAAAACAGATTACATCAATCCCAAATTTATTGCCCCACTTGCAAACACACCAGGGCAAGTGGGAAGAGCCGAGGCTAATTGCCAGAATTGGCAGAACTAATGGATGTGAAATTTCTGGAGTAGCTGAGGGCTGAGTTTTTAGTTTTGGAGGGTGCCAATAATCATGGTCCCTTCTCAGCCTATTAATATCAACCTGTATCTGTCTGTTTAGCATTTGCTGGTTATTAAATACAGAGGGACCCCATCTCATTTTTTGGGGGATCATTCTATTTAATAACAAGTAAGAGAGCTGTGAGTTTATTAATGGGCTGGTAATCTTTATAGATATTGGCCCCTTCCCAGAATAATAACGCTAGCCCCCAGCTGTTGGCTTTTCCTCAGCTGGTTATTAAAATAGGGGGACCGAAGTTCTTTTTTCATTTATTTATTTAATAACAAGTACAGTAAAATGCACACCCATTGTAACCTTAGTTCGCAGTCTCCAGGTGTTCCAGCAGCTACAAAATCCAGTATCCTTAAAGTGTTCCTCAACGTTGCCCATGAGGTTTCCACCCCTTGCATGTGCTTGGAGACTCGGTGACTGTGAACTCTGGATACCTGAGTTTACAGCCACCAGGCTGCATGATAGCTCGAGTGCCAAACTAATGAGTGCCGGAACTGTCATTGTTCATCAGTCTGGCAATCACTCTGTGCAGTGTGAGAACCAGCTGCTATGAACTCAGGTGACCTCAGTAAGGTTTTCTCAGTTCATAGTGGTGCTGCTCTCATGAAACCGGCTGCTGTGAATGGAGGTAGCCTTACAGACATCATCTTTGTTCCCAGGTGCTCACAGAGAGCAGCGCAACACCAGGCAGTTTTTGCATCACCAGTAGATTAGGCAGCATTCTTTGAATGTAGTTCCATACACTGGATGTAGCGGAGTTGAGGATCGTCATGGGACGTCATTATTATGGATTATCTGTGGACACGTGAGGATTACTTTGATTTTTGATTGTGAAATGTGAAAAAGAGGGAATTTGTTAAATTAAATGACTTTTTCTGTGTTTGTCCTTATTACTTTTTACTTACTGTGTTAGTAATGGGGTGTCTAATGTCAGCGGACATTGCAAAGTTGACATCAACCCCAAAATATTACTACTCTTGCTAATGCACCAGGCCAAGTGGGAAGAGCTGGGAAAAGCACCAGAATTGGCACATCTAATGGATGCGCCATTCATGGGGTGGCTGAGGGCTGATGTTATTAGTGTGTTGGGGGGCATATTTATGGCCCATTCCCAACCCATAAAGATCAGCACCCAACTTTCTTCTTTAGTTTGACAGGTTCTCAAAAATGTGTGTGACCCCATGCCTCTTTTTTAAAATTATTTATTTAAATAATTTTGAAAAAGAGTGTGGGGTTTCCCTATTTTTAATAACCAGCAAAGGCTATGCAGACACCTGTGCATTCATATTAATAGCAAGAGAAGGGACAATAGATATTGGCCCACCTCAAAAACATTAGCCCCCAGAAATGTTGCATCAACTACATGTATTAATTCTGACAATTAGCCTCCGCTCTTCCCACTTGCCCTGGTGCATTGGCAAGTGGGGTAATGATTTTGGGTTTGATGTCAGATTTGGAATGTCAGCTGATATTAAGCCCAGGGGTTAGTAATGAAGAGACATCTAGCAGACACCCCCATTACCCCCATTACTAACCCCGTAGTAAAATGAATAAAGACGCACACAGAAAACAGTCCTTTAATTGAAATAAACACTCTCCAACCCTCTTTTACCCATTTTTTAATGTAAAAAAGAAAATCTAATTCATACTCACCTGTCTGGCAATATTCCATATATCCCACAATGATCACCAACTCTGCTACATCAAGTTGCATTTCTGAGTGGTGAGAAATGTTATTGTTCAGCCCAGCAACAAGATCACACTGAGGGTAGCATGAGAAGGCTACTGCATGTGACCAGCAGCAACCTAAATGACATCATTGCCGGTCACACACAGCCGCATTCTCAAGCTCAATTCACTGTGTCCTGGATGCCATGCTGAGCGGTTGCATCATGCTACAGGTCAGCAATTCATCCAGATGTAGCTGAGTTGGAGCACATCGTGGGACATTTGGATTATCAGTGGACAGGTGACGAATACTGTAAAATTTTATTTTTACATTAAATAGGTAAAAGAGGGTCAGTGAGTGTTTATTTCAATTAGAGAACTGTTCTCTGTGTGTGTGCCTTAATTACTTTTGATTACAGGGTTAGTTATGAGGGAGTCTGTTAGACACTTCTCCATTACTAACCCTTACTTGATATCAGCTTGCATTACAAAGCTGATATCAACACCAAAACTATTTTCCCACTTACCACAATACGAGGACAAGTAAACACCGGGCAAAGCACTAGTATTGGTGCATCTGGGGCAGCTGCTATTTCCAGTCTGCGGAGGGCCAATATCCATGGCCCCTTCCCAGTCTGAGAATGCCAACCCCCATGCAGTTTTTTAAAATTATTTAAATAATTTAAAAAATGGCATAGGGATCCCTTTATTTTTAAAAAACAGCCAATATAAAGCTGACAGATGAGAGCTGCACCCCATAGTTGTCAGCTTTACCTGCACTGTTTATCAAGAATAAATGGGACGAAAAACCATTTTTTTCTTTTATTTATTAGTTAAATGAACAGGCGCCAGCTGGTGAATGCACTCTTTATCACATGCCTGCTTTCTCTGCGATAAACTTTTCACTGCCGGTAACAGATTCTGACTCACACTCTGTCATCTGTGTAACATGTAATATTACCACGGCTCAAAGCCGGTCTTTCTCATGCTGTCATACAGATGACAGCATGAGAAAAGCTAACTGTTCGGGCCGCATTTGAATAGGGTCCGGATTCAGGTTCGAGTTCTGTTACCGTTCTGGAATCCGAGCCAAACTTTTTTTCAACGTTCAGCCTAACCTAATGGACCCGAACATCCACAGGTCTGCCCCTCTCTACTGTTTAATCCAAATGCTGCCTTAGTAATGTAACAGTGACCTCCACATATAGCTATGGGAAAACAAAGGTTACAGCTGGTAACAAATAGTATGTTGAACAACACACAGCGCTGTCTGATTTTTAATGCTTTCTTTAAAGAATTTTTTTAAAGAAAATGTCCCCTTCTCAAAAAAGACTAATTAATAAATAGTAGATAAATGCTAAAAACAGCAGCAACATGACTAAGGCAGCAGTATTAGTGTGTTGTGTACATATTTCAAATTAGACTAATAAAAAATAATTAACCACTATGTGTGAAATGTCCTTCACATGAGATATTTACAGTTAAATGTTCTTTCATGTTTCAGCAATATGGGTGTATTGATTCTGCATAAATTAATAAAAAAAAGTGTGATTAAATTGCAGCAGCACTATAATCTCAGTGGGCAAGCAAGCAGCCACTGCCAGTTATGTGCCTCTGCCCAGTGACTCTCTTATCGTTTGTTTTAAGTAAATCTGTATTACTCTCTTTTCCTCACACTTCTCTTCTATAATGTAGTGGTGTCAGACACTATCGATTTTATGACCAAAAAAATGTCCAACAACATATTATGCACATACCAAGGGA
>VIAB01005633.1:71715-83693 GCA_009801035.1 Oophaga pumilio | reverse complement strand
ATCTTTATATATATCCTTTCGTGAGTGGTGTGCTTTTGGATACTCTGTATCCTTATTGTCTGTAACTATCGATTTGATGGCTTTACTTTCCCAATCTCTATGGCTAAACTACAAGCTGTGATGTTGTCTTACTGTCCAGGTTCACCTCAAAATAGCCTCTGCCTTTCCTCCATCAGCTTTTATACAGGCTATGATAGCTTATCCTAATTGTCTGTGGTATACTAGATGTTGTGATAAATTCAAGAGAATCAAGACATTATGGGGAAGCCTGATTTGTCATACATGAGGTTGTTTAATTCTTCCCTGGCTGATGCAATATTCAGCAATGCCTAAAATGGCAGCGACCATTGTAAACGATTGCTCGATCCCATGAAAATTCTACATTTCAATTTGATTAGAATTGATTCACTCATCCTTATAAAACATTAATGTGAATACATCACATTTGAAATATCTACAGCAGGTTTTTATTTACACCAATTAGCTTTTTTAACAGTTGTTGAGTATGTTTACTTTAACAGTATCTTTCCCTATTGTAGCTGTCTTAAAATATAATATTCCGTATTTAATCACACAATCAACACTTACTAAGTTTATACTATTTGCTTTTATCTTTAGCAGACCTCTATAGTACTCTGAAGATTTTATGCAGCACAATGCAGCAAAATGACTTATTATATAGCACTTGTCCTTGTAAATGATCTGAAATAAAAAAAAAGTTAAGGCATATTCAAAATGTATAGATAGTGACTGAGTGCAGTAGTTATTCATCATTTAATTAAAATTGAGCAAATTAAGAGGACATTTGCTGGTCCACTTAAATACAAATGATAATATAAGATTGTTCCATAATATAAATGCTAACATCAGGTTTTCCACATTATGAATTTCTGCTTCCTGGAATCCATCATAGTTAACCTTTGTGTAAACTAAAACTCATTGGCTTCTCTTATCAAGGTTAAATGCTGTGCTCCACCTGATTAAGTTACAGCTTATTTTCAAGTATAAAGCAAACTTGGCAATTTACAGGGTAGCCTAAAAAGAGTGCTGTCAGCAAGATAAGCAAGATGGTATTTGGTATCTTCTCTTAAAACCTATGTTCTGTATTATTTATTTATATACTAACATTTTATCTTTATACATACTTGTCTTTATCTGCTCTAAAATAAGTCATAAAGCTTATTAAATTTAGTGCTAAAATTATTTACTGAAAATATATTTCTGTAATTTCTGTAAATCCTTACTTTCTATTAAACTTTTCTACTATATGTAGTTTATTAGTTAACATTTGATTTTAACTTTTTTTAATCCCTTCACCCCAAAGCCTGTTTTCACCTTCCTGACCAAGCCAATTTTTACAATTCTGACCACTGTCAATTTATGAGGTCATAACTGTAGAATGCTTCAACAAATCCTGGTGATTCTGAGAGTATTTACTTGTGACATATTGTACTTTATGATAGTTGTAAAACTCTTTTGATATGACTTGCATTTATTTGTTAAAAAATGGAAATTTGGCGAAAATTTTGAAAATTTTGCAATTTTTAAACTTATAATTTTTATGCCCTTAAATCAGAGAGTCATATCACACAAAGTAGTTAATAAATAAAATTTCCCACATGTTTTCTTGTAGGAAGAGTTATTTTTTAATGGTTTCAACACTCCAATTAATTATAATACTAATTATTGATCAATCAGTTATACATATATATCATTACTTCCATGGAGTTCGCAGAAGGTCATTGAAGTTTAAATGTCCAAACAGATGACCCACCTAACAAAGGAATGTAAGTGACCAGTGATTTGTTATTGGTAAAGGTCATTTGTTGTTAGAAACTGACCAGTGATTTGTCGTTAGTAAATGTATTTGTTGTTAGTAAATGACCAGTGATTTGTTGTTGGTAACTGACTGGTTTGGGGAGGTTTCTCCCAGACATCCCAATGAAGATCAAACTTTTTACTGAGATACATTGGATGCTTTAGGATATAAAAAAAAGCACACAGGGACATACGGGAGGACGCAGCAGAGATTGGAGATGTGACATACACAGAGAGAGAGATGAGGACAGATGGATGGACTTTCTACCTTAATAATGTAATGTATGTAATGTTTGTTTATTGATTCATATGCTTATACTGTTTATTATTTAATCTTATTATTTATTTAGTAAAGTCAATTCACTTATATTCAATTCTCGTGCGAGCATTTCTTTATTCATTACAATCTTTTGAATCCGTTACAAAACACTACTTTACATCAGCACAATTTTGGAAACATAATTTTTTTTGTTAGGATGTTATGAGGGTTAAAAGTTGACCAGCGATTTATCACTTTTACAACAAAATTTGCAAAAACATTTTTTTGGGGCACCACCTCACATTTGAAGTGACTTTGAGGGGCCTATATGATAGAAAATACCCCAAAATGACACCACACATTCTAAAAACTGCACCCCTCAAGGTGTTAAAAAACACATTCAAGAAATGTATTAACCCTTCACAGGATTTTTTGGAATGTGAAAGAAAAAATAAAAGTTTACTTTTCTTTCACAAAAATTTTAATTTAGACGTTTTTTTTTTACTTTCGCAAGGGTAGCAGGAGAAAATGGACATACAACTTGTTGTGCATTTTCTCCTGAGCATGCCGATACCCCATCTGTAAGCGAAATCTACTGTTTGGGCAAACGGCAGAGTTCGGAAGGGAAGGAGCGCCATTTGACTTTTTTGAATGTAAAATATCCTGGCTGTTGTGAATGTGTTAGAGATGGTTTCTGAGCAGAGGCTCCCTCTGGTGGTTACAGACAGTACTGAACCTTTCAGCGAGGAGTGGCAATCTGGATTCACTGACTGGTCTGATATAAGGGAGGTTCCCTCCCGTGATGGTTGCCGGTGATCAATTGTTCTTGTCTCAATTGTGGTTCCTGGTTCATTTGGAAGTTTGCTGGAGTCTTGCCTGCATCTCCTGCTTTCAGATAAGATATTTTTTGCTTTTCTTTTTGTGCTTGCTTTTTGCATTGTTTTCTGCACTTTTGTGGAGGTCAGCCAGGTCCCCTCCTGGGGCCTGAGCTCCTCACAGTTTATCTGCAGCCACGGTTATTTGCTTATTTGCTCTTTCCTGTTTTTTCAGCGGCTGCGGCTTGGTTTTTGTTCACATTGAGAACTGATTTAGCGGGTGGCGAGATCGTGTGATCTCAGTATTTTTGTAATCAGAATTGTTGGATTTTTGTAGGGTTTTCTGGGTTGCAGAAAGTAATCTCTCCTGTCCTATCCTATTTAGTCAGCTTGTGGCCCCAGCATTTGCTCAGTCTATTTTAAGCCTTTGTTTGTATTTTCATCTTGTCTAACAGCCATTATATGTTTGGGGGCTTCCTATTTTCTTTGGAGATCTGCTCCGGGGCAGATAGCTTTCATCTTTCTGCCTTTAGGTGTAGTTATCTCTCAGGCTGTGACGAGGCGTCTAGGATCAACGTAGGAATGCTCCACGGCTACCTCTAGTTGTGTCGTTAGTTTAGGAATCTGCAACCCATCAGTTACCAACATCTCAGGTGTTCGGCTGCCCTGCTGTTGTTCCTGTCCTCCTCAGCTACCGAAACATAACACTGGCATAATTAGCAGTCGCCCCTGATGTGCCTAAACAGTGGAAACTCCCAATAAGTTACACTCTTTTGGAAACTAGACCCCTTAGGGAACTTATATAGATGTGTATTGAGCATCTTGAACCCCAAGGTGCTTTACAGACGTTTATAACGTTAAGCCCTGAAAATAAAAGAAATCACATTTTTCCCAGATAAATCTTTTTTAGCTCCAAATTTTGTAGTTTTATAAGGGTAACAGCAGAAATTTCACCTTGGACACCGAGGTGCTTCACAGGAGTTCATAACGTTAATCCGTGAAAATAAAAAAACAAAACATTTTTCCCACAAAAATCTTTTTTTGCTACAAATTTTGTATTTTCATAAAGCGCAAAAGGAGAAAATTGACCCCAAAGTGTGTAGTGCAATTTCTCTTGAGTTCACAGATAGCCCATATGAGGTCGAAAACTTCTTTTGAGACACAGTGCAAAGCTCAGAAAGGAAGTAGCACCATATTACAGTGCAGATTTTGCTGCACTTGTTTGATAGTGCCATGTTGCATTGGCAGAGCCCCTGAGGTGCCAGAACAGAAGAACATCCCATAAGTGACACTATTTTACCAATTAAACCTCTCAATGAATTCATCTAGGGGTGCAGTGATTATACTGACACCACAGGTGTCACAGACTTTTATACCATTGGGCAGTGAAGAAAAAATAATTTACAATTTTACTACCAAGATTATTTGTTAGCCCCAAGTTTTACATTTTCACACTAGGAAATGGGTAAAAATGGCACCAAAATTTGTCCCACAATTTCTGCTAAATGCCCCATATGTGGCTGTGCAGTACTTCTTTGCCATACAGAGTGACTCGGGGGGGACGGAGTGCTATTTGCCTCCTGGAGTGTAGATTTTCCTTGACTAGTTTACGGATTCCATATAAAGAGCCCCTAAGTACTTGAAAAGCAGAATCCCCTTTGGAAATTTATCTACAGATGTAGTGACGATTTTGACTCCATGGGTGTTTTCCAGAAACAGGCAGCAGTGGATATTGCTGAGTGAAAATTGCAAACTGCAGTTGTAGTGACAAGTATGCAGTGGCAACCAGTACACTGTAGTGACCAGTACGTTATGCCCATCTCATGCTTCAGGAGACATGCACCTGTAAATTAGGAAGGCTCCCATCAATACAGAAATGCCAAACATGTGGGCGCTAAATGTTGTTTAGGCACACTGGGGATCAGAGAAGGGGGAATTTGGATTTGGGAGTGGAGAATTTGCTGAATTTCTTTTGGTGGGCGTGAAGCCATTTCGCTTTTCCAGAGCCTTTGTGCTACCAGTAACGTAGGAGCCCCCTATATTTCTGTTAACAGGTGATGGACCTGAGTGGGGACTTGCTTTTTTTTGTGGATTGAGTTGAACCTTTTATTGGGAACATTTTACATAACGTTTGGGATTACATTTATCCAGCGCTCTACGCTGAGCACTTACTGTGAGGTGACAGATGAAACCTCTGACAGATCCATTCATTATAATGAGGCAGCAGATTTACTCTGGCCTCTGTTCAGTGGTGTCCTTTTCAGAAGTGCACAAAACTGTGAGCGATGGCACTTTTCTGCAATCCTAAAAAGACGGACACTGCCAGATCTCAGTGGCTCAATCTGCCTCATTATTGGGCATTTTCCACCGGGGTTCTGTCTGAATCATGTATTTTAGAAACTTTCATGGAGTGTAAGCACTCAATGCAGAGCGCAGGATAAATGTGCGCCGAGCCTTACTGTGATCTTTGGGAGGCAGAATGAAAAAAATCAACAGCATGTGAAGAATTGGTTTTATTTATTTTTTATGCTGTTCCTCGTGCAGTATAAGAAATTAGGCGACTTTATTCTTCGTATTGGTGCGATTACAGCAATACCAGATTTATATCGGGTTTTTATGTTTGGCTGCTGTCACACACTAAGGCTAAGTTTGCATTAGCGTTTGTGGGCTCTGCGGAGTGCTGCATACTTCCTCCATTAAGCTCCGCCGCCTACTTCCGCATACTTCTGCATGCATCCTGCATACCTATCTTTAACATTGGGTACGCAGGACATGCGGATGTATGCGGATGTATGCGGATACATCGTTTTGACACGCCCACCGAATGCACGGGAGTGCAACATGACATTTTTTGATCAATTTCTATTCTGATTTTTGGGAGACAGAATGAACAAAAACCAACAATTCAGGAATTGCTTTTTGTTTTGTTTTTATACCATTCCGCATGTGGTAAAACTGATAAGGCAGCTTTATTCTTCGGGTCAGAACGATTACAGTGATACCTAATTTATATATTTTTTATGTTTTTGCTCTTTTACACAATAATAACTATTTTATAGAAAAAATTATTATTTTTGCATCACTTTATTCTGAGAGCTATCACATTTTAATATTTTTGCTGATGGAGCTGTATGGTGGCTTGTATTTTGCAGGACAAGATGAAGTTTTCAGAGGTACCATTTTGATTTACATTCATCTTTTTGATTGTGTTTTGTTGCACTTTTTGTTCGATGGTATGATGATAAAGCATTGCTTTTTGCCTTGTTTTTTATTTATTTTTTACGGTGTTCACTGAAGGGGTTCATGAGTGGGATAGTTTTATAGAGCGGGTTATTACGAACGTGACAATACCAAATATGTGTACTTTTTTTTCCTACCATCACAATGCGATTTCCATGGAGACCTCCATCATCAAGATGGTCGGGGGGTCCTTCGGCGTCCTGCAGGGAGGTGACTTGTGAGCATCTGCTGAGAACAGGCGCTGGCATGCCTCCTTACCTGCCTGTCAGATCGCTGATCTGATACAGGGAAGTGCAGTGTCAGATCAGCGATCTGATATTATGTAGTGATGTCCCATCTTGGGACAATATAAAAAAGTAAAAATAAAAATATTAGAATGTGTAAAAATATTTTTTTAAAAATCCCTAAATAAAGAAAAAAAGATAAATATTTTTCCAATAAATACATTTATTTATGTAAATAAAAAAAACAGTACAAAAACACCAGTACACAGGACAGAAGTGGTACTGTAGTGTATATATAAAATAATGCTAAAACTGAGAATTACAGTACAGGAGAAGTGGCACTGTGCAGTTTACCGTTGTGCTCTAAAGTTTACATACCATGGCAGAATTTTTGCTTTTTTGGCCTTTTTTCAGAGAATATGAATGATACCAACAAAACTTTTTCTCCACTCATGGTTAGTGGTTGGGTGAAGCCATTTGTTGTCAAACTACTGTATTTTCTATTTTTAAATCATAATGACAACCTAAAACATCCAAATGACCCTGATCAAAACTTCATATACCCTGGTGATTTTGGTCAAATAACATGCACAGAAGTTGACACAAGTGTGTTTGAATGGCTACTAGAGGTAGCATCCTCACCTGTGACCTGTTTGCTTGTAATTAGTGTGTGTGCATTAAAGCTGAGTGAGTTTCTGGGATGCAGACAGACTTGCATCTTTCATACAGCCACGGACGTTTCTGGATTGTGAGTCATGGGGAAGCAAATGAATTGTCAACGGGTCTTTGGGAAAAAGTAGTTGAACTGTATAAAACAGGAAAGGGATACAAAAAGATATCCAAGGAATTGATAATGCCAGTCAGCAGCGTTCAAACTATGAATAACAAATGGAAAATAGGGGCTCTGTAAAAACAAAACCACGGTCAGGTAGACCAACAAAAATTTCATCCACAGAAAATTAAAAACCTCATCCACAACTACCACAAAAGACTTTAAGCTGTAATTGATATTAGAGGAGGCAATACAAGGTATTAAGAAATGGGGTATGTAAACTTTTGATCAGGGTCATTTGGATATTTTGGGTTGTCATTATGATTTAAAAAGAGAAAACACAGTAGTTTGACAATAAATGGCTTCACTAACCACGAGTGGAAAAAAGTTTTGGTGTTATCATTCATATTCTCTGAAAAAGGCCAAGAAAGCAAAAATTCTGCCGTGGTATGTAAACTTTTTAGCACAACTGTATATAATGTCGAAGCAACACCAAAACTTATGCAGTGAGTGCAAAGATGTTAGAAAGCATACTCATAGGTCAAATAGATGTAAAAAAAAAAGCAGCATTCCGACTATAAGTAAAAAAAGTAGAAGACTCTTTATTAGCCCATGTGGTCCAGTTTCTGTTTCACATGGGCTAATAAAGAGTCCTCACTTTTCTTTACATTTAATTTGCACTGCTTTCTCCCTCAATCTCTCTCTCTATTTACATATATATATTTTTTTGCTTATATACATACAGTATGCATACTGTATATATACACACACATACATAATAAGAGCAGATAATGAGAATTTTACCATGTATACAGGACAGCAGAAACACAGAACTTTACAATATATGCTACAATCAATAATATACACAGTTTTACACCATATACTGTGTTAAAGAATATACAGGGTGGACCATTTATATGGACACACCTAAATAAAATGGGAATGGTTGGTGATATCAACTTCCTGTTTGTGGCACATTAGTATATTGGAGCGGCAAAAAATGGATGGATGGTGACCATGGTGGCCATTTTGAAGTCGGCCATTTTGGATCCAACTTTATTTTTTCCAATGGTAAGAGGGTCATGTGATACATCAAACTTATTGAGAATTTCACAAGAAAAACAATGGTGTGCTTGGTTTTAGCGTAACTTTATTCTTTCATGAGTTATTTACAAGTTTATGACCACTTATAAAATGTGTTCAAAGTGCTACCCATTGTGTTGGATTGTCAATGCAACCCTCTTCTCCCACTCTTGACACACTAATAGCAACACTGCAAAAGAAATGCTAGCACAGGTTTCCAGTATCGGTTGTTTCAGATGCTGCACATATCGTATCTTCACAGCGTAGACAATTGCCTTCAGATAAAATCAATTCTTCACCTGCTGCTGATTTTTTTTCATTCTGCCTCCCAAAGATTGCCGTACAGCTCGACGGATATTTATCCTGTGCTCTGCACTGAGTGCTTATATCAGGGTTTCCATGTAAATCTCTTAAATAAGTGATACAGACGGAACCCTTGATGAAAGGTTTCCTATAATGAGGCAGATGGAGGCACTGTGGATGCCCTCTTTTTAGTCATACATAAAAGCGCAGTCCGCCAGTTTTGTGCACCTCTGAAAAGAAGGACACCGCTGAGCAGAGGCCAGAAGGAGTCCAGCGTAACTCTGCTGCCTCATTATAGTGAATGGATCCATTGGTGGTTTCATCTGAATCATGTAACTCAGAGGTTTAGATGGAAACCCCAAAGTAAGCGCTCAGCAAAGAGCGCCACAAAAATGTGATCACTAATGTTATGTAAAATGTTCCCAATAAAAGCTTCAACTCAATCCCCAAAAAAAGCAAGTCATCACTCAGGTACGTCATATGCTAACTGAAATATATGGGGCTTCCACATTACTGCTAGTACAAAGGCTCTGGAAAAGTGTTATGGCTCTTCACACCCATAAAAGAAATTCTGCACTCCTAAATTCAAATGCCTCCCTCCCTTCTGAGCTCCAGTGTGTCTAAAGCACATATAGCATTCACATGTTTGGCATTTTTGTAGTGATGAGAGCCCACCTAATTTATGGGTTAATGTCTCCAGAAGCACAGGCTGGGCATAACATACTGGTGACTGCAACGTACTGGTCACTACAGCATACTGGTCACTACAATAGCAGTTTGCAATTTTCACTCAGCAACATCCACTGCTGCTTGTTTCTGAGTGATATTACATTTATATAGTTTTGCTTCTTTAGCACACCAAAATCAATGTTTATCCATAATCACAGTCTGACAGCTGTAACTGTTTTATTTATTTTTTTTGCAACAGAGCTGTATAAGGACTTATTTTTTTGTGGGATGAGATTACACTTTTATTTATACTACTTTTTAATATGATTTTTTGTTGACTTTTATTTTATGTTTTGTGTGTCAGTATGACAAAATAGCTATATTTTTGTTGTGTTCTTAAAAATTATTTATGATTGTTAGGGAGGGTATGCCACATCCTTCAGCATGACCGGTTTAGCAGTGGGTTAGTAATGGTGTGGGATAGCATTTCTTTGGAGGGCCACACAGCCCTCCATGTGCACGCCAGAGGTAGCCTGACTGCCATTAGGTACCGAGATGAGATCCTCAGACCCCTTGTGAGACCATATGCTGCTGTCATTGGCCCTGGGTTCCTCCTAATGCAGGACAATATCTCATATGGCTGGAGTGTGTCAGCAGTTCCTGCAAGATGACGGCATTGAAGCTATGGACTGGCCTGCCCGTTCTCCAGATCTGAATCCAATTGAGCACATCTAGGACAGCATGTCTCACTCCATCCACCAGAATTACAAAATATACCACACACTCTATGGAATTCCATGCAAAATAATAGAGTTTATTTATAACAAAATAGGGAGCTTTATACATTGCTCCCTATTTTGTTATAAATAAACTCTATTATTTTGCATGGAATTCCATAGA
Organism: Oophaga pumilio; assembly: GCA_009801035.1. Lineage (NCBI taxonomy): Eukaryota > Metazoa > Chordata > Amphibia > Anura > Dendrobatidae > Oophaga > Oophaga pumilio. Next base: position 73,610 of record VIAB01005633.1, on the reverse strand, counting down.
GTGTGCGGTATATTTTGTAATTCTAATATTTAGGACGTTCTGTCCACTATAACTGCACCTCATTCTCCTCAGACTGAGTGCACACCATTTTTCTCATATCACTCCATCCACCAACGTCACATTGCACCACAGACTGTCCAGGAGTTGACGGATGCTTTAGTCCAGGTCTGGGAGGAGATCCCTCAGGTGAACATCCGCAACCTCATCAGGAGCATGCCCAGGCATTGTAGGGAGGTCATGCAGGCACGTGGAGGCCACACACGATACTGAGCATTATTTTGACATATTTCCACTTTAATATTGTCTTGTTTTGATTTTCATTTTGACTTGTTTCCACTTTCATTTTGGGGGTCTCTCCAAATCCAGGCCTTTATTGGTTCAAAAATTTGATTTCCATTCATGATTTTTGTGTGATTATGTTGACAGCACATTCAACTTTGTACAGAATGAAGTATTCAATGAGAATATTTCATTCATTTAGATCTAGGTTGTGTTATTTGAGTGGAGGACAGCACAGGTGCAAAATACTAATGGAAACAGCTACTCGCAAACCTACCAATTCATGGAGGAGGTGGCTGCCTAGTATTAAAAATGCACACAGATGGAGTCTGCATAGAGTGTCAGTTATTCAGCTACGTGTGATGCACAGTGTCTGACTTACAGCTTATGGAGGACACCCATACAAGTAGATCAGGCAGGCTGCCCAGCAGTATACAAGTGCACCTCACAAGGACAGATACCTCAATTAACCCAACCAACAATAAAGGGTCTGGTGTCAACCTGCATAAAAATGGAAAAATATGCAATAAAAAGATGAAAAATTATATATAAAATACATGAGATATTGGTCGATATTTTGGCCAAATGCACACAGATGAGGTTTGCATAGGGTTGTTGGTAAGACTGTTTCTTTTTTTGTGATGTTTTTTATTTATTGTATTAATATATTTTACTCACTTATATAGCACTATTAATTCCACAGCACTTTACAGACATTATCGGCACTTTCTCCATTGGGGTCACAATCTGGATACCCTATCAGTATGGCTTTTGAATGTGGGAGGAAACTGAAGTACCAAGAGGAAACCCACACAAACACTCGGAGAACATACAAACTCCTTGCAGATGTTGTTCTTGGTTGGATTTGAACCCAGGACTCCAGTGCTGCAAAGCTAACCACTGGGCCACCGTGCTTCCCGCTTTTTTTAATTTATGACCTTCTGCAAGCCGTTCTTATATAAGTTCCGGTAAGATTATTTCTTCTACATAGCTTATTTAGTGAACTCATTACAAGAGATTATGAGAACACGAGAAAAAAAAAATATGTTTAATAGTATACCTTTTATTTTTTATTTTTATTTCAGTTTTGTAATTTCTATAGTGAGAATAGAATTAAGATAAAATAAGATTTGAGATAAACTAAGAGCAGTATTTTTTAACAATATAATGATTTGCCGAACCCCATCATTTGAAATGTATTACTTTCTTTATCTAGGTTTTTGTTTTACCTTTCCTGTTGGGCGTTTATTATATAGTAGTAATTGGAGCCTTAGGCAACTGATTGACTTGCTGCGATTCATTATAGTAATTTTTAGAAGATAACATATTACCATGGACTCAGTGAGCAAGCAGAATTCTCAATATCTTTATAGCTTCAGACAATAATACAAATGTGACCTGGACTATTTGTACTGAATATACCTCACAGGAATACTCTTTCATAACTATCATTGAACCAAATCTCCAGTACGTCTATAAACTAAATTTTTGACTTGAGAGCATCTTTTATTAAGCATGGATGACCGTGTTCTGAAAAGGTGGTTAAGGCAAGGAAAGACAATGGATGAAGTACACTTTGCTGTTGTGAATGGGTTTGAGATGAGTTCTGAGCAGAG
>VIAB01005633.1:48834-59046 GCA_009801035.1 Oophaga pumilio | reverse complement strand
CAAGGTGTCTGCGGGGGTGCACGTGTTGCTGGACATGGGTGACATCACTGAACTTTCTAGCCTTCTCTACTCTGCTGCACACACTGCTGCATGCAGTTTTCCCTGCCCCTGCTTACCGCCACTGCGCACTGAAACCTAGGGCTTCTTCACACTACGTTGTGACTTCCACCGTGATGTCAAGTTATGCGCTGTAACCATATGACAGGCCCTCTAGGCCAGGATTTTTCTATTGACTAGTTGTGGAAAGGCCTTACATATGTGCAAGGAAGTCCCAAGCCTAGCTCCAACCTACTTTGAAGATGCCCAGGGCTTCAGTGTGGGGTGGTGGTAAGAAGCAGTGAGGTGAATATACTTTTTTTCTAATATATTTGAGTGATAAAATCCATCAGATTTAGTGAATATGAATTTTATTACATCTGCTCATATCTAATTGTAAGCCATGTAAACATAAATTTTCATTTTAAAAAGTACAATAAGTAATGAAAAATGCAATGTCTGTCTTACAAGCATATGCAAAACCATTGCAAAATTATCACATACCTGGCCTTAAAAATGTGGCTTCATCTACCAGCTTCAAAGTGAATTTAAAAGTTTGAAAGTGATTAGAATCTTGGGAAAGTATTCAAGGCATTCTTTGTGACATTTGCAGCAGCCATTGTGCAGTATGGGGGAGGAGGTGAGCTGTGATTAATGAAAAATCCTATGTTACTTGCTTCCAGCTTTATAATACAGTCTCCAGATTTCATACAATACAGACAAGGCAAATGGTAAAAATAATGAATATTCATTTCATTGCTTTCCTCTCCAGTCACCGGATAGTGGACAACAAATTGCAGGGTGGCTGCAGAGGTGAAAGGTGAGGTTTTTATTTTTTTTACATTTTATTATGAGTTGTTTGTAAGTCAGATGTTCTTAACTTTAGGATTGCCTATACAGGTGTTATATCCTACCTGTTGTGATACTGGAATGTCTAAGGGTTAGTGATGGGTGAGCATTAAATTGCTTGGGTGCTCGTTGCTCGAGTCAAGCAAATTGGAAGGCTCGGGTGCTCGACCACGAGCCCAATGTAAGTCTATGGGAAACTCGAGCATTTTTCCGGCACCCCCCCGGCAGTCTGCAGATGGATTAAAAATTGCTGAAATCGATGGGAATAGTGCTCAAATGACATAGGAACAGCATGGGGAAGACCCCTGGAAGCATTTCTGACTCCAAGGTCACTGCTGTGAACAATGTTGTCAAAGTCTTACGCCACTTTTACAGACTCACAATAAAACATACAAAAGCAAAACCAAAATGGATTTTCCTGGGAAATATGTTAAGGAACATCCTTTCCAGGGTAATGAATTGCATATAAGGCAAAATAAATAAGCAAAAACAAAAATTCTCCTACACACCTTGGGCTATGTTCACATTTAGTGTTTTTGATGGGTTTTTAAATTTAGCATTGCCATCAACCAAGACAAATGCATTTACTGGGAAATGTAATTTTAACATTTTACAAACTTATCTGGCCAAGTGGTGTGTGAGACATCATCAGACAAATCCTGTTTCATTTATGAAGGAGGGACTCTGAAAGTCACAAAGCCTATTTTTATAGGTCCATCAGGCGGACTTTACTATTCTTAAAGGGCCAGCAGTAAGCCATTACTATTAGAGAGCCATCAGCCGGCTATGCTTTGTTGTTCCCATTATTACACAGTGGGTCTCCTGTACTGCTATTGCATATGCAGAGAGTGGCAGGGCTGCCCAAAATTTGTATGCATCCCTTTACCCCTTTAAAGAGACGTACAGGAGGGACTCCTGAAAACAATGTTCTCATTATTAGGAAGTTGGTACTCCCATACTGTTTGCCTATACAGTGAATGCAAGGGCTGCCAAAAATTTGGAGGCATTCCAATGCCCCTTGGAAGAGACGTGGGGGAGGGCCTCATTAAAAAATGTTCCCATTAGAAAGGAGCGGGTCTCCTATATTTGTAATGCCCATGCACTAAGTGTATGGGCTGAAAAACATTTACCCCAGGGGGTATACATGAACATATTGTATACCAATTTTTTTTTGTAGGGGCATCATAAACACCATTTAAAAAAATTATGTGGGTGTTGCATCATGGACCACGGTCACCCTGGTGATATGGTGGTGGAGGATGAGGATGACGAGAAGGAGGAGGACAACAGCAAATAGCCAAAATCAGGAGGCATATACCCATGTGTGGGTGTGAAAAGGTGCATGGGAATAGATCCCCCCAAAAAAGACACTGGTTTTGAGCTTATGTAACGCTGTTTTCATTTGGTGGTGTTAAGAAGTCTGGCCCAAGCCAAGTTCATTTTTAGAAAAGGTAGCCTGTTAGCATTTTCAGTTGACAGGCGAATGCGCTTATCAGTTATAATTCCACCAGCGTCACTAAAAATCCGCTCTGACAAAGCGCTAGCGGCAGGGCAGGCCAGGGTCTCCAAGGCATAGAGAGCCAGTACATACCATGTGTACAACTTGGAAACCCAATAATTATAAGGCACAGAGGAATCACAGAGGACGTTGGCATGGTCAGCAAGGTACTCCATCAGCATCTGCCCAAACTTTGCACTCCTTGTGAGAGTACCTGGGCCTCAGGGCCTGTGCGATGGGAGGGACTGAGAAAACTCTCCCAGAACTTTGACAGTGTTCCCCTGCCCCTGCTGGATTTAAGTTGTGTCTCTCTCGCCTCTACTCCTTGGTTATCCAATGAACTGTGACCTCTGCCGCCAGCGCTTTCAGATGGGAGTTTTTTTTTAATAATTCCGCAACAAGGGCCTTCTGGTGCTGCCCCATTTTAGTAGAACTGTCCACCTTGGGAATAAGAGATACAAAGTTTTCCTTGTAGCGTGGGTCTAAAAGTGTCACCAACCAGTAATGACTGTCACCCAAAATTTTGAGAATGCGAGGGTCATGGGAAAGGCAGCGTAACATAAATTCAGCCAAGCATGCCAGACTGCTAACAGGCAAGACTTCCGTGTCCTCACCAAGAGGATGACTGACCATGCTTTCTTCATCCTCCTCCTCCTCCCTGTCCTCAGACCATCCATGTTGAACAGATGGTATGACAGTTCTGCAGGTAGTACCATCTATAGCGCATGAAACTAGCTCCTGTTCTTCCTCCTCCTCTTCCTCATTGTCACCCAATTCACGTTGAGATGAGATGAGGCTGGGCTGTGTGTACTCACCCTGTATGGTTCCTTGTTCCATCTAATCCTGTTCCGCCTGCAATGCATCCTCTTTGATTGTGAGTAGAGAGCATTTGAGAAAACAGGGAAGTGGGATGGTGACGCTAATAATGGCGTCATCGCCGCTCACCATCTTGGTGGAGTCCTCAAAGTTTTGGAGGATGGTACATATGTCTGACATTCATGTCCACTCCTGAGGTCTTATGTGTAGACTATGAACTGAAAACCGATGGCCTTGTTGATGCTGGTAGTCAACAACTGCCCACTTCTGCTCACAAATCCTTCCCAACATCTGCAGTATAGAGTTCTAATGCATGGGACATCACACATCAGCCGGTGAACCGGAAGTTGCAAATGGTGCTGAAGCATGGCAAGGGCAGCGGAAGCTGTAGCTGACTTTCTAAAATGGGCACACAGGGGTGTACTTTGAAATGCAGATCCAGCAGCTCTGGGTAGGTTTTGAGAAACCGCTAAACTACAAGGTTAAGCACATGGGCCAGGCATGGTACGTGTTTGTGCTCGCCTCGCCTCAGAGTCACCATCAGGTTCTGGCCATTGTCACACACGACCATGCCTAGCTGTAGGTTTAGCGGTGTCAGCCACAGATCTGTGCTCTATCAGAGCTGTCCAGATCTCTTCAGCATTGTGCGGTTTGTCATCTAAGCATATTAACTTCACCAAAGCCTGTTGCCGCTTGGCTGAGGCAGGGATGCAGTGCTTTCAGTTTGTGACTGATGAGGTCATTTCGGAGATGGAGGCTGAAGAGGAGGAGGATGAGGTGCAGGAGCTGTAGACTGTGGGGGCAACTCTAATTGACGTAGGGCCCACAATCCTCAGCATCCAGAGAACATGTTCCTCCCAAAGTCCGACTGGGTCCCAGCTTCCACTATGATAACCCAGTGCGCCATCAGCGAGATATACGGTCCCTGCCCACAAGCACTTGTCCACATGTCCGTGGTTAGGTGTACTTTCCCAGTAACTGCATTGTTGAGGGCACGTCTAATGTTGTGCGACACGTGCTTGCATAATGCAGGGATGGCACACCAGGAGAAATAGTGGTGGCTGGGGACCGAGTACCAATGGACAGAGGAAAGCTTCTTTCTCCACGAGCCTAAAAGGCAGCATTTGGAGCACAAGCAGTCGAGAAATGTGTGAATTTAGTAGTAGTAGTGTGGGGCATTGGCTGCATATTTGCGTTTGCGTTTCAAGGACTGGGGTATGGACAACTGAACGCTGCGCTGGGACAAGAAAGTGGACGTGCTTGATGATGGTGCTAGTTGAATGTGTGCAACGACAGGTGCAAGGCAGGAGACATCTTTGCATGCACCATGGACAGGGTATTGGCTTGCACACACAACAGCAGAAGAAGCAGTGGTGTCACCCGCAGACACTGTTCCTGGACCCTGGTTTTCAGCTCACAAAGTCGGGTGCTTTGCTGCCATGTGCCTGATCATGCTGGTGGTGGTCAGGCTGGTAGTTTTGCTACCCCTGCTGATGCTGGCCTTGCAGGTGGTGCAAATGACCTTTTTGGGGTTATTGGCAGAGTCTTTAAAAAATAACCAGACTCGGGAAGACCTAACAGCTGGACAGGCAACTTCCGTCATGTTGGTGTTACGGGGAACGGTTGCCCGCCTTCTGTCTGCGGCCACCACACTGCTTCTTCCTGCCAGTTGGGGTGCTATGCCTCCCTTCCCCTGTGTGCTGCTGTCCTCTCTCTGCATGTCCTTATGCCAGGTTGGGTCAGTTACTATATCATCCACTACCTCATCTTCCACTTCTGCACCCTGGGCCTCCTCCTGACTTTCTGGCATTTGTGTATCATCATCATCTACCTCTTGTGACACTTTCCCACTGTCACCTTCATGTGACCGTGGCTGCTCAAATATTTTGGCATCACTGCATGCAATCTCCTCATGCCCCACTTCAAGTGGATCGGGCGAGAGGTCCGAATCTATAAATGGAAAAGTGAACAGCTCTTCGGAGTGTTCAAGTGTGGGATCAGTTGTCTCTGGGAACTCAGCATGGTGGAAGGAAGGAGGATCAGGGTGAGGAATATACGGTCCAGACTCATGGTTACTGAGACTTGACCGTGTGGATGACAAGATGGTGGTGGTGGCAAAGTGACTGGAATCATTATCAGCTATTCAACCAACAACCCTTTGACACTGTCCTGGGTTCAATAGTGGTATTCTCCTGTGGTCCCCTAGTAATTGGGAGACAGGAAGATGGGGTGAGAAGATGTAGGTGTAAGTGAATAAAACACGTAAACTGGTGTCTGAGACCTCTGCTATCTCTGCTATTTTTTCTGCTGTCGGTTATCCATGCTTTTATATGAAGATTTTGGAATAAAGTTCATTGGAGTGCAACTTTTTGATGCTGGACTTTTTACTACTGAGAAGATATGGGTGTTTGTTGTGGCACAATTTCAGCTTGCCAACGGCCTCGGCCTCTGAATGCACCATCAGCATCACGTCCAGTTCCCCGTCCCTTACCACGCGTCTTGCCCATTTTAAATGGAAGACAATATATTCAACACTCACTACAATTGGCTGAATTTGGAGTGAACTTTTATGTGATCCGTGTGACGGAAAGCCACCGTTTGAAATATCTGGCCTGTAGGTAACTATTTCTTTTTAAGCAAACAGGTGTAAATAACTTCGCTAAGACACTGCAACAAAATTTAAAAGGTAGGCCTGAAATGGCACAATTTTGAGTGCACTGATATGTGATCCGTGTGATGGACTAACCCAGTATAAAATAGCTGGATTTTTAGCGCTTTATTATGGAACGGATCTGGCTGTATTTTGCAGTGCCAACAAGCAAATTGAGTCGAAAAACAGTGTTCTCTGGATTGCTTTTAAAGCAAATAATCAGGATTAAGATCCAAAAAAAAATTATTCCTGGCCCCTGATACCTGGGGCTATGTCTACAAATATATGTAATAGGCAGCATCAGCAAACAGTACTGGAATGGACCCTCTGCCATATACACTGCCTGCCTGCCTAGCACTGATATCTATGCAGCTTTATTAGTCCTCAGAAAGACGGTTAGATGAGATGTATATGTGTAATATATTTGGATTAAAACCACTCAGTACGAAGCAAGCAAATCTCTCCCTAGCTCAGCAGCAACTCTCCCTACACTGTCTGATTCCAGAGCAGATTGTGATGAGCATGGAGGCGCCAGGTCTGATATAGACCTGGTGACGCTGTGCGGCCAGCCAATCACTGTAATGCCACAACCAACATGGCTGCGGCATTACAATGTGTGGTAGACAATCCCTGCATGTTCACTGGCTCTGTAAAGAGCGCCAAACATGCAAAGCGGGGACTCAAGCTTGTGCCGAGCAACCCTGGCAGTACTCAGCGAGCTCCGAGCATCTCGAGCAGTGAGATGCTTGGGCAAGCACCGAGTAGTGACGAGCATGCTCTCTCATCACTACTAAGGGTGCATTTACACCGGCCGACCACAGTCGTTAAATGACCAGCAATCATCTATATGCAAGCTGATGGGCAAGCCGACCGCACAAAATGCTTTCCTAATTATTGGCCGGTATCAATGTACCTTATTAGTGACCTCTTATTTGAATAATGTTGTTTTCACATATTGTGATGCTCACAACACTGAATTACATGTGCAGTCCATTGTTTTATGCATAGAACCAATCACAGCAGTGTGTTATTTAGCATACAGAATGCCTTTTCCAGATGAAACTTTTCTGTTGCAGCAGCAGTTGACATTTTCTGCATCATTCACTTTATATCTCTTACCAGTTTAACGGTATGACAACTAAGCAAATACTTTCTTTACGTGAGACTATTGAAATTTGTTTGTGTTTTGTCCTTTTTATGTAAAGTTTGCTTACTGAAAAACAAGCTTTATGTTCCAAAGAAATATTCAAAATAGAATGGGAGCAAAGGCAGCACAAATATGTTGCTCCCCTGAATGTTGAAAAATGGAATTAAATTGAAGTACTGGATATATAGCCCCATCTGTGGGAATCAACAATGCTTACATCTAGTTAGCAAGAATAATTGTTTCCATTAGTTATTTTGCTGGGCTTACTTTCATAAAACTGTTATTATGATCAATCTAGAAACTGCGTCTAGAAACAAATTGCCTAATTACAATAAGAAAATTTGCAGAGGAACACAGAAGTTAGGGGACTTTAAATGTGCTGAAGTATATTTATAGTGCGTAATTTTATCTCTAAATCTTGGTGGTGGTATGGTATACTGTAATTGTCCACAGTGTCCTGCAAAAGTATTTCCCCTCCAAAAATTCAGCAAATTTGTCCAGATTTCAAATGGCCCTCAATAAAGGGCAGACACAGATAGAGGGCCCCATGCAAGAATAGTTTATGGTCCCTTTACAGTCCACTAATGTGTTTGACAGAAGCTGGTTTGGATGTGGAAGTAGTCCTGCACAGGTCATCACCACCAATGGGTTGTCGGTTTCTGCTCCCAATAGTAGTCTCTTCAAGCACATTTTGAAGGACATAAAAGGATTTTTGTGGAGTAGTTCCGCTCTTCTGAGTTTGTAGAGTCGTCAGTCCAAACGAGGTGCAATAAAATAGCTATGGTTTACTCTACCTATTTCGAAGTGAAAAATTACTTCTCAATCAGGAAGTAACCACATGTGGTTATTACAACTTGTTTGGTGTGACATCTCTACAAACCCAGCAGCGTGGAACTACATCACAAAAATCCTTTTATGTCCTGCCAATGGTCACTTGCTGACTCGCAGAACTGCTGAAGCTGTCATCCATGTTTGATGCTTAATAGTGATGAGCGAGTATATTCGTTGCTCGGGTTTTCCACAGCATGCTCGGGTGATCTCCGAGTATTTTGGCGTGCTCGGAGATTTAGTGTTTGTCGACGTAGCTGCATGAATTGTGGCTGCTAGACAGTCTGAATACATGTGGGGATTGACTGTTTGTTAGGAATTCCACACATGTATTCAAACTGTCTAGCAGCTGCAAATCATGCAGCTGCGTGGACAAACACTAAATCTCTGAGCACGTCAAAATACTCGGAGATCACCCGAGCATGCTCTGGAAAACCCGAGCAACGAGTATACTCGCTCATCACTATTAAGCATCAAACATGGATGAGAGCTTCAGCAGTTCTGCGAGTCAGCAAGTGACCGGTGGCAGGACATAAAAGGATTTTAAAAGGAGATCACCAGAGCATGTTTGGGAAAACCCGAGCAACGAGTATACTCGCTCATCACTAATGCTTAACTAACTGACACATTAGGTTAGTATAATCTGATTGGGATCATACTGAGTCTATAGGATAAGACCGTAATTGCACTATTTTTTCCCACAGCTTAACCAAGTACATTTTGAAATGGATCATTATTTGGTAATTGTTCATTTTTGGAGATACATTTTATTTTAAATAAAGTCAAAAATTTAAATATATGTACCCCTTGTGTTGTAAAATCTATTTTTTGTATGAAAATGAAACATACTGTCCTAAAAAATAGCTTATATGTAACTATGAATTATTAGAAACTGTAAATTTCTTGGATTAAATAGAAAAATATTTAGAATTGAGAGTCCTCAGTGGTTGATACCTTTTAATAGCTAACTGAAAAGATGGTAACAAATTGCAAGCTTTCGAGACTACTCAGGTCTCTTCATCAATTCTAAATATTTTTCTATCTACTGGCTAACACGGTACAACGATCTTTCATGTATCAAATTGGATTAAATATTAATTCTTGGAACCAAACTCAATGGAAGATTACAATCACATCTTTAAAGGAGTTTTCCTCGTCATAAGATACTGATAAACTGATCTCTGGATAGGTAATCAATTTCTAATCGAAGAGTTATAGACACCTAGCACCTCACTAAACAGATAGCAGTTCTGGCAGTGGTCAGGTGTACACATTGAATTGAACTGCACTCTACAGCTCAATCTAATGTGTAACAGAAGCAGTCGGGTACTGCAGAACAGCTCAAAAAGATTAGGAGCTGTTTTACAATACCTAACATTTGTAGCATCTGCCAGCTCCTCCGCATGGTTCCCCTCATACAAGCATGCGGGGACGCCAGCTCACGCACCACCATGGCAGTAGCAGCGTTCCCGTGTGCTTAGTTTCTTCTGTGCAAGCTTCACTGTGTGCCGGCGGTGAGCGCTCCCTTTCTCTTAAAGGGGCTGTGTGCACACATGGCAAAATGCCCCCAGCTGACAGCTAAATCCCTATAATTTAGTACCAAGTGTTTTGGTGTGTGCAACTGTATGTTGACAGGTCCCTATCTGTTAGAACCATTCCATATCCTGGGTTCACATAGTCTATTATTAACGTTTCCCATCCTTAACTGTCCCTGCAGTTGTGTCTATGGTAAATGTTACCCTGAAAACCTCATTCACTGTATCTGTACCCCTTGGCCGCATCGGCGGTGCCAGAACTGTTTCCCAAGTGGCCATCCTGTCTGAACAGTCTGAACCTGTCTGAAGTGACCGTCCTACCCTATCTAGGAATCTGATTAATGGCTTAGACCCTTGGGGTCAACTGCTACTGTCTGCCGCCACCCTGGAATGGCACCTGGCTGCTACCTGACGCACAATAAAATATCATGAAAGGCAAGTCCAGAAATCAATTAGGAGTGTCACATATTTAGACTGAAATCAATAATGCCACCACCAGCACATCACATCCATCATAGTTAGGGATGAACGAGTATACTCACAAGTATTCGGTACTCGATGACCAATGCGGTACTCACGTTACTCGAAACATAGCGAGTAGAGTTGAGCGAAACAGGTCGGTCAGATTAAAAAATCACAGACTTTTGCCAAAGTCGGGTTTCGCCGAGCGAAACCCGACCATAGCATGAGGTCGGCCATGCGGTCGTCGACCCGAGCGCCAAAGTCGGTTTTCCCATAGTGCTTGCAGGCGCCTTTTCTCAGCCAATGAGCAAGGATTCACACTGTGTGCAACAAGATGACATGGGCATTGGCCACCACCATCTTAGAGAAGGGCATTGCAGTGATTGGATTG
>VIAB01005632.1:95293-110553 GCA_009801035.1 Oophaga pumilio | reverse complement strand
CAAAACCGGGTCAAAAGCTGAGATGTAGCCCCCCAGGGCAAGCACCTTTAAACGGGCCTTCTTTAGGGGGGTGCCGTTCAGCCCCCCTTGTGCCAATCAACACAAAACTTAGTGGGTATGTAGTAGACATATAGGGGTACATGCCCACCCATTTTCAAGTCTCTAGCTATTTTTCTCGCAAAGTTATGGGGGTGCAAACAAGGGGTATCCCTTATAATGGGGCAGGGGTGCCCACTTTGGGGGGTCATAGCTCCACCCCCTTTGGTCAGATCACCCTAAAACTTGCTGTGCCTCTTAGTTATGACCCCCACAACAATGCTAGGGTGTCAGTTCGAATTCTTAAAAAATTGCCAAAAATGACATAAGGGCCGGCCCTGTGTGAAAAAGTGGTTGCCCCCTAAACCTAGTTGAGCCAAAAACTGCAAACAAGTGTTTGCAATAACTGGCAATGAGTCGTTTACAATGCTCTGGAGGAATTTTGGCCCACTCAGCTTTGCAGAATTGTTGTAATTCAGCTCCATTGGAGGGTTTCGAGCATGAACCGCCTTCGTAAGGTCATGCCACAACATCTCAATCGGTCAGGACTTTGACTAGTCCACTCCAAAGTCTTAATTAGACAGCAGAATTCAAGGTTCCATTTACCACAGCAAGTCTTCCAGGTCCTGAAGTAACAAAATAGCCCCAGACCATCACACCACCACCATATTTTACCGTTGATATGATGTTCCTTTTCTGAAATGCTGTGTTACTTCTACGTCAAATATAATGGGACATACACCTTCCAAAAAGTTCAACTTTTGTCTTGTTAGTCCACAGAGTATTCTCCTAAAAGTCTTGGGGATCATCAAGTTGTTTTCTGGCAAAAATGAGATGAAGTGCCCAGTCTCTTTCTTACGGTGGAGTCATGAACACTGATCTTAACTGAGGCAAGTGAGACCTGCAGTTCTTTGGATGTTGTTGTGGGATCTTTTGTGACCTTTTGCATGAGTCATCACTGCACTCTTGGGGTAATTTTGGTTGGCCGGCTACATCTGGGAAGCTTCACCACTGTTCCATGTTTTTGCCATTTGTGGATAATAGCTCTCACTGTGGTTCACTGGAGTCCCAAAGCTTTAGAAATGGCTTTAGAATGTTTTCCAGACTGATAGTTCTCAATTACTTTGTTTCTCATTTGTTCCTAAATTTCTTTGGATCACAGCATGTTGTCTAGCTTTTGAAGGATCTTTTTGTCTACTTTACTTTGTCAGGCAGGTCCTATTTAAGTGATTTCTTGATTAAGAACAGGTGTGGCAGTAGTCAGGTCTGTGTGTGGCTAGTGAATTTGAACTCAGCTTCCCAAAGATGTGATAAACCACAGTTAATTTATGTTTTAAGGGGGAGGGCAATTACTTTTTCACACAGGGCCCTGTAGCTTTGGATTTCTTTTCAATTAATAATAAAGTCCTTCATTTAAAAACTGCATTTTGTGTTTGCTTGTGTTATCTTTGTCTAATATTTCAATTTGTTTGGTGATCTGAAACATTTACATGTGACAAACATGCAAAAGAATAGGAAATCAGGAAGGGGCAAACAGTTTTTCACACAACCGTAGGTTATTTATAGTATGTAAGGGTTTATATTAATGTTATCGTGAGTCAGCACTTATTACACTAGTTGGAAGGCAGTTTGGTAAGAGAAAAGTTTGCTGGGTGAAGTTTTGCACATAAAAGTTATGGTAAGAATAATTCCAGTCGGAGTTCAGCAGAGAGTCACTCAAAGAGCTCAGAGTCAAGCGTCTAGGAGGAAGTTCTGTTGTAGTGCCCCAAAGTTGTTGTGTATGTGCCTTTAAGATGTAGCAGAGCTAGCAGCTACCTCATTAGGTTTGCACAATGTTCACATTTCCCTTCGGAGATAATGTACCTTAGAATTCAGTACATAGAAGTGGTTTATATATGTATAGAGTGATGTACTTATTAAGTTCTGCTCTCAGGAGGTTCTTAAGAGTTTAAAAAAAGAAGCTATTCAATTCAATAAGAGGCGGATGTGCAGTACCCTGTGGCGGCCACTACAAGTAGACGCCAAGCTCTGCAAGTAAGTACTTCTGGCTGGCGGCCGCCACCACCGAAAACAGCTGATCAGTGGGGATGCCAAGTGCCTGCCCGACCCCGGCCAATCAGACATTGATGCCCTATCCTAAGAATACGGCATCAATATAAAAGTAGTGGTCAAATTTTTTAATAAATCAGCCCGGTTTTCAATATATGGCCATAAGGTCACATGGTTAGACCACATGACCAGGGTCCTGGGTTTAGCACTGAGAGAGAAGGAGACATTTTGTGCACAAGAGATTTGCCTAGGAAAACTGGAAAAAACGGTAGGAAACCGCCAGAGCTCATCCAAAAGAGAAACCACAGCCTCAGCTTCAGACAGCTGTGAGATCAGGACTGCGCACATACTTAGAAACTGAGACTCAGGAATCACTGCACCATTTATATATCTGCATTACTGCTGTATTCGAATTGAATCTCTGTTAAATCATCGTTTATCTGGATGTACCTGCGTATTTGTGCAAAGTACAGTTTATCAACAGCCCCTCTGGTCTCCCTGTTTTCTGGACTATTTGGATTGCACCACATTACATCACACTAGTAGGAAACAGAGGTTAATTAAGTGCATCCTGGCGTCACGAACTTCGTTTTCACTTATTTTTTTGCCCCTGCTATAGAAAAGTGATACCATCCGCACACCACATGGTGTGTAATCTATGGCATAGTAGTGCATCACGGCATTACACAGTGAGTCACACAGTATGAGAAAGCATGTGAGGGAAGTTATGTTCCACCAGGCCGCTATTGAGCAGCTAGGAAGAAAGTGTGAAGGAACCCACAAGATGTCTACTGCTGGGGTGAGTGATGCCCCGATTCTACTGTACGCACAGGCCTACTGCTATTACAAGCATGCCCAGAATGCAGGAAGAACATTCGGCCAGGAGTAGTTACTCATAGCAATAATGGGGAAAACGTCCCCTAAACACAACGCACATGTTAATGAAGGTTAGAGAGGCTGTAACATGGAGGCCGTTCAGGGATTGAAATCCTGAAAAGGTGTCCCTTCCACTGTGCCTCCGAAGCACCAGACGTCGGGCACAACCACCACCAAAGGATCCAACCCATGCCTGGCATACTGGAGGGTCTCTACCACCCTGCGCTCCAGTGTACCACAATAGAACCATAGCCCCCCAAAAAATTATAGCAGTTTTATTAATGCCAGTGCTCTGTAAGCCAACCCCCTTGACAACATGTACCAAATTAAGCTTTTACCATCAGTGTTTCATCAATGCGTAATCTAATGATGATGTGAATACAGACTGAAAGAGATGCCAGGTTGGACCTAGGAGGAGTGATGGCACGTTCCCAAGAGACACATATGTGTTGGAAAAAGTGACACAAGAGCTTCATTAATATGTTGTTCGGCCTGAACTCCATAATTATATATGTAATTGTGCCAGAAATCTGCCTCAATATGGTTTGGAGCTAAAGTAAATAATCCATATTTTTACAGTTCATATGCAAGTTCATAATTTCATATTAAATTTGAAGTTTAGATTAGTCCCTGGGGACAGGAATATTACCTACACTGAGGGTCATAGCACCACCATTGTATTAATAGTCAAATGTTCTGAGCAAAGTTTCACATGCAGAACAGCCAGCTGGTAAAACGAGAAAAATATTGTGTATTTCACGTATTTGTTTGATTCTACAGTCTATTTTGCCGTGCAAATCATCTTCCAAAAGCCTCTGAATTCATCCACTATGGTAGTGAGAAGCTGACCTGTATTATTATTTTTAAACAGGAAGTTCCACCTCTCCCAACCTTCCAAAAAACAACTTCAAGTGACCTGGTAGCAAAGCCCAACACATGAGGAGTTAAATGTGAAATTATAGAGATCTAGTGTAATTTAGGAGAATTACTTCTTGGTTTGACTGGATCCTTTCGAACACTAGAGGCGCCGTCCTGTTCAAGGTTGCTGGAAGGCCTGCACTCACAGGTTCAGTATATCCTGAAGATTTGATGTCCTTTTACGTAGGTCAATGATCAGGAAAATTAATGCTCTTTCCCATGCATTAGTCTGTGTAAAGTTGCCTGCGAATGGAATGGCAAAGAGGAAACACATTTGTCGTGTATCCCATCTTTTATGTGTCCTTTAAAGAGAATCTGTCACAAGCTTTTTGCCACCTAAAATGAGAATAGCAAAATGTACAGAGACCCTGATTCCAGCGATGTGTCACTTACTGAACTTCTTGCTGTAGTTTTCATAAAATCACTCCTTTATTAGCAAAAGGTTATCAGTAGAGGACTAGTAAACCTGCTTCCAGGTAGTCCTCCATATTCATAAGTTCTGTATACCCAGACCCACCATTGATTGACAGCTTTCTGCCTATGCACAGTTTACATTGATAGCTGAATCACTGTTTTATCTGCAGATCTACCAGTTCTTTGAATGCTGAGCTCTGTGTGACCCCACCCCACAACACTACTTGGCGTGGGCGGGGCTATGCAGAGCTCAGCATTTAGAGAACTGGTAGATCTGCAGATAAAACAGTGATTGTATCAAAGCGGCAACTAGCAGCCCAGAAAGTGGCACATCACTGGAATCAGGGTTTCTATCTCTACATGATGCTGATCTCAGATAAATAAGCAAAAACCTAGTGACAGATTCCCTTCAAACCTACTTTTATTTATATGAGGTATACAACCTTGATATTCTCTCGTTTCCAGACTTAAAGTTCTGTGCATCCGCTGGACAACTTGTTCTGTGAACTGTCAATAACATGACAGTTGCTTGCATAAAACCTATTGACGTGGGTTTTTTTCTGTGGCGGCTGGAAGAAGTCAAGCAAAATCCCTGTGCCGCAGCGGGCTCTTAGCAACAAATCATAATCTTTTTTGTTGCTGTAACCCTTGGATGTCCATTGGTGAAGCGAGCCTGGCACTTCCTTGCTTTGCCAGAATCTAGAAAGTGGTCTCAGTGGGACATAAACTTGGTTTTTACAGCAATGATACTTATGGTTATGATCTATCGAGTCCTGAGTGCTTTTTGAAGTGGCGACCACTCAGCCGCTAGTAAAAATTGCAAACAAATTGGACCGGGCTTTTAAGTGGTTTCACAGAGAGGTTATGATGCAGGTTCCAGTGTGCCTGCAGTTTAGTATTTCGGAGCTTCTCTGCTTATTGAAGGATAATTGAAAATGGATTATGTTATGGTCCGTAATACCCAGCTCTGGGCCAATATTCTGTCAAGTCTATCGCTAAATTCTGGATCCTGCTCGGTGGAAGATAACATCTGATTGTTGTCCAAAATCTTTTTGCATTCATGGAGCTGCAGGTCTCTCAGTCCTAAAGTAGATCAGGGTAGTAGTCTGAGTTATGGATCAGCTTCCATTCAGCAAAGAAATTGTTGCGGGGTTTACAGCAACAGAGAGAAGCCAGAAGACCACAGCGTCTGATTTCTGCTACTCCTGCACTGATTAGAAGCACTTCACCTTCATATTAAATGGTATAAGGTTTTTTTTTTAGCAGTGCAGGGGTTAACCTGCTCAATTGAGAGCTCCTGGAAGCTTTCCTGCATTAAGGCTCTCAGCTGTTCACTGTTAGCCACTCCCATCTTCTATATAATCTGGGCTCTCGCTAGTAGTCATTGTCAGAGGTGGCTTTTGCTGCATGGCTGGAGGTTGTTGTTATTTGAGTAGGCGGTTGGTGGATTTATCTGTGACTTTTGCTAGGTTTTGAGTGTGTGATAATTCCCTTTCTTCTCCTACTTTGGTTAAATCCCATCCTCCACTCCCCAGTGCTTTCCTCTGTTATATGTGTGTGTATATTTGTATGTTTGGTATTTTTCATTACCTCTGTTTGTATTACCTTGTTAGTCTGATTGGTGTATTACGGTACACTACTACTCCCCTCTTCCCTAAGTGGTGAAAGGGTACAGACTGAGGGTGGATTCAGGAGCTAAAGCAAGGTATGTGGGCCTGGCATCTTCACCATCAGAAGTAATCTGGGGAACAGGGCGAGCTAGAGCGCCACCATCATTAGGGACAGGGAAGGAGTCCCTGATCCCAGGACACCTGACAACAGGGTCATGACAGCAATAATATGATTACACATGTTTGAACCCCAAATTGAATTTAGAGATCCAAGACTCCAAAATGTGCAATGTGAAAGTGGAAAATTTACTTGCTTTTTTGAACAGAATAATGGATTTTATCTCATCCGCCATACATGAATGGAACTGGAGGAAAGCTTCACTGTCAGCTGCAATTGTAGGCTGTAACATACAGCTTATATCCTACTGCTCTGTATGGGATTGGAGTTAGCTGAACCCTTTAGATGCCACAATAAATAGTGACTGTTGCATTTAGACAACATGGTCTTTCTCTGGGGTCTATTATTGCCCACATTATTGCGATTGCGCGACAATGGGTTCTCATTGCAGTTGGGGGGCTAATGAAGGCTGCCATGTCTGTCATGTTAGGCTCGCCTGGTGATTTGGATCCATTAAGCCTCGGGTCTGGTTGGACACGTGTCATGGAGTTGGTGCAGCAGGAAGGATTGAGCAACAAGGCAGAGGTTACGCAGGGCTGCAAAGGTCCAGCAAGGTGAATATAATAGGAGCTGAAAGTGAAGCACACCAAACAATCAGGACACACAAGTCTCAATCTTAAGACACAGGAGTGTGTATTAATAAGGCCTACGGAGATGAGGTCATTGAGCCACGCTGGGCAAGTTACAGAAGCTGATGTGGAGCACAACAGAGAGCAGCGTATCCAGGGGAAGGAAGCGGAGCCTGGGAAAAGGTGCGTAAACACATCTCTGCACAGGAAAAAAGGACATTTGCACGGTCCCATAGAATAACATTGGTCCGAATGCGATCCAATGTTTTTTCAGATCACACTCCGACCAAAAATACGGTGATCTGCACCAAGCCTAAACCCAATCGAAAAAAGAATCGGAAACTGAACCACAGATAATCTTTAGATCATTTTATTATTTGTTAATTTTGGTTTAAATACGTGAAAACTGTAAAGTGCAATTAACAAAGGCGTAAGTGACAAAACAACAAAATCTTTATACATATATTGAAACAAACAAACAAAAAGGTTCAAAGTAAACTATCCAGTCCAGGGACCAAATTTAACGTGATTTGATATAAAGAGCAATAATAACTGATGTCCTCGTGCTGCTCCTCTTTTGCATCAGTCTGCAGTACTTTAAGAGTCCCATGTTCGTCCTCTAACATGGCCATTGTGCTGTGCCCATCCCACAGTATATATAGTCGCTGAACCGGGGGGTCACGTTAGCAACAAAATTTCACAAATCCCTCTGGCCTTCCTTCATATGGCGAATACTGAATATATTATTCGCAGTTTGCATTTGGCTGTCATATAGATCTAGTAAGTTATATCCAATGCGGCACGAAAATCAACAGAATTCCTATATGTTTTATTTAGATGCAGTAATATAGAACCATCATAATTAGGATTGAATTAGAGTTTGAAGAATTTAATTTATTTTTTTAACTTTTAATCGGAATGTATTACAAATCTAGATACAAAGTTAGACTATGCTCACACGTTGCGGAAAAGAACTCTGCTGCGAATTTTGTCACAAATCCGCAGACACAATCCACGTGTGTTACTTGCAGATTTCATTGTGGATCTGGCTGCTGATTTCATCCTATTCCTTTTACCTAGCAATGAAAATACACAGAAGAATGAGCGTACTACAGATCCTAAATCCGCACCATGTTTTCACTTTCGTGCTGATTTTTTTTCCCCCCTCCAAGGTATGGACGTGATTTTGAACAAATCCATTTAGGGTATATGCACAAATATTTTCAGTCGAATGTTGTGCACGATTTCTGCATCTCTTGGCAGGAAAAACACTTCATAAATTGGCGAGTTTTTAAAGCTTGTTTTTCCAGCTTTTTTTGTTGCGGATTTTTCTCCACTCATTAGTATGGGTGAAATCTGCAGCAAAAACATTGAAAGAATTGATATCTGCAAAAATAAAAAAGCAACATGTGCATGGAGACTTCGGGAATCTCATTCTCTTTGCTGCCAATATGAAATCCTTCAGGTTTTGTGATAAATCTGCGCAGAAAAAAGCTCCACAAAACTGTAACTTATGCACAGACCATAACATTGCCGTGGATTAGCATTGCAGAATCCAGATTACAAATCTGTGACGTGTGAACTTGGTTTTGGCTGTTTGTCACCTTATCCCTGCACGTTTTGGACTGTCATAGCCATTTTTATAAACGGGATGGGAGTAACCATTTATAATACAAGTAAAAAGTCAAAAACTAAACTTTTTTCAAACTTTTTTATTATTTGTTTAGAATTCTTTACATAATTTTCGTTGATTCTGTATACACTTGACCATTGATTACTGGAATGAGCGCGCAGGGAAGACACGGACAGTATCTGTAGAACACCTGCACGCTTATTTTACCAATTAATATATTAAGTTAGTAATAAATATTTGATATTTTGTTATACCGGCTATAAAAAAAATACACTTTTTTGCTTATCCACTTCATAATCAACTGATGTTTCAAGCTACTAATGAGGTAACGGGATCCCTTAGGGGTCTGTGCACACGTTAAGTATTTGCAGCAAAAATTTCTTGGCAGGAGAAAAACGTTGCGTAAAATACGTGCATTTTTTCCTGGCTTTTTTTTGCCGCAGATTTTTTTTCCCCATTTATTAGTAAAGGTGAAATCTGCAGCAAAACCGCTGAAAAAATTAACACACTGCAGATGTAAAATCTACAAGTAAAAAATAAGCAACAGGGGTCTCATTCACTTTGCTGGCATCAGGAGATCTTTCAGGTTTTGTGAAAAATCTGAGCAGAAAAAAAAAAAGCGACAAAACTGCAACGTGTGCACAAGCCCTTAGTGTCTCACAGTTAGAACAGCACATTAATCATTTAGATACCTGACGGATTTGCTCAGACTTTAACGCACTGCGAACACTGCAGGCACTGAGCGCACATGCTGCAGTTCAGGCAGCGGCTGCACTGGATACTTTTACAGCAGCAGCACAAGGACTGGAAACAATTGCAGCAGCTGCTACAGTCGTTGCACTCCAGGCACCTGCAGGAGTCCAGGCAGTTGCAGCACTGCAGACATTTGCTGCAGTCCAAGCACTGGCAGGATTCTCTACACTTAGTGCACTGTAAACATTTCAAGCACCCCAAACACGGGCAACAGTTTAAGCAGCTCTCGAAGTATCTGCAGATCTTAGCGCAGCACTGTAAAAAAAACAAAAATAGAAATGTTTAGAATTTCATAAAAAAGCAAAATTGATTAAAAAAAAAAAGACAAGTTGAAACAAAAGGTGGAATTTACATGGAAATGGAATCTGTGCCGTCAAATAATGTCTTTATATTTCAGGAACAGGTGCCAAATCACTGGGCGGTTTTTGAAAGAAATTACACCCGTCTCTTTGGCCCAAAGCACAATGGCAAGAGTCAAGGCAACCGTCCGACCCTCAAAGCCTCTCCTGCCTTGCGAAAGAGGCTTCGGGAGTCATACGGTTTGGCTGCATCTCTCACTCTCAGGCTTAAGACAAAAGCAGGAGCAACACTAGAGAAACTCTTATAAAAAGACCTGTCACTCACCATAAATATGTCATTTCTTTACCTGGTGTAAAAGCCACAGTCCTCCTGAATCCGGCGATGTTTTTTTTTGTTCCTGCGCCTCTCTGTTCCGGAGATACGGCCCCTTCTTCACTACATATAAATCTAATAATTTTTTTTTTTTAGTCAACTGGGAGTGATCACCAGGAAGAAGCGTTTTGAGGGTCACGCCCACTTGGCTATAAAAGGCAAGATTTCCAGGGAACAGAGAGGGCCGTATCTCAGGAACGGAGAGACGCAGAAACAAAAGAAAAACAGCGCCGGATTCAGGAGAACAGTGGCTTTTATAACAGTAGGGGACTCAGAGTTGGGCGTACTTTTATTTAGAAGCACAGTTTTGACATTTTTTTTTTTGAATGAGGAGATCACATTTGTATTTGGCGGCACAATATGGGGAATATTTTTTATTCATGGGGCAAATATAGTGCTTAGGCTATAAGTCTGCAGTCATGCTGACTGCAGACTTGTGAATCCTCAAATCATGCTCCGATGCAGAGCGGGCAGTCATGTGACCACACATATGTCATTTGCATACTCCTGGTTACATACCGACTAGACTTGTCTGGCCTCACTCGATACACTTGCATTGAGCGAGGCCGCGCACATCCAGTAGGCATGTGACCACATGTATGCAAATTACACACTTGGTTTCACAGGCACGCCGCTCCCAGCACTGGAGAATTATCCACAGTGCACCTGATGTGAGGATTCACAATTCACATAGAATGTCTGCAGACTTTTAGCCTAAGACCGGACAACCCTTTTAAAATATTAAGTGCACCCTTGAAGGCTCAGAATATTATTGTAATCGATATTGTCTACCTCTATGCATCATATTTTTACAAATGGTGCACGCTCAATCAAACTGTTGCCAAATAGTGCTCTTTTTTTATACATCTTTGGCATTTATTGTCGATTCAATTGCTGAAATAAAATATGTGAATAATAATAATAGCAATAAATAATGACTTACAGAATTCTCACAGCAGAAGCAGGAAAGCAGAGCGGAAATGATTGCAATTCCAATAAAAATGTACTGAATAATCAGGATGGAGAAAACGAACAGATACATGCCATTGTTGCAATTTCTATTTTGGATTCTATAAATTCCGAAGACCCAGACGCTGCCTGCAAAATAAAGGAATTTTGAGTAATTTCACATAAGTTGAATGTAAAATTTGCATACAGAAAACGCTCCAATTTTGCAAAAGTGAAAAATATGTAAAACATCTTTCTAAATGAATAAACCAATAAGATGTACTCCGACGCTTCTCTTATCGTGAGACCTCCCCATTGACACACAATAGACAATCCATAACTTTGTAGCTGCCAAATATTGCATCCGTCAAGTTCTTACCTGCAATGAACCAGGCAAAGAGAAACAAACCCACGAGAAGTCCGAGAAATGTTTTGACCTTGGGGAGGCAGCATTTCAAGGGTAACAGTAACCATAATGCTAAGCTGAATGCCCCCGCGACAATCATATAAATTGGGATGAAACGTTGTTCTTCACAATTATCTTTGTTTCTTGCACCTAAATAAAGAAAGGAAACATTAATAAAACAAAGCTGGCCCACCAGGACTTATTATTAGTACTATATATCATTAAGTTATCACTTACCAACAACAATGAATGCAATACTGATCGGAGTCCAAATTGCAAGTAGAATTATCTGCACGACTAAAATTCAAATTGAACATGATTAGACTTGCACGACTATATATAAGGAACAACTATCATTCAGTCTGGCTCAGCGTGAAATACATTGGCAGAAGGGAGCCCTCAAAAATATTCTGTATGTAAATTGTAAAAGAGGAGCTCATACTTACTCATGCTCCCATTGCAGCATCCTGCAATAATAAAAGAGACTTGTATTATCACCATGTATAGGCTACATTCGTCAGATTAGAACTATTAGACAGACGCCATGATAGAAAACAGACAGATTCCATTATAGTCCAGTTTTCCGTTATGTGATAGATTCGGAAACACTGGTGAGAACCCAGCCGAAACAGTTTCTACCAACAATGTGTATGGGAGCTCCCCACCGGCATCTGTTATCAGCTTTTAGTGACTACAAGAGTAGGGCATGTGTATTTTGCGTATGATGTGTCAGGTAGTCATTCCGTCCCTCCTCTCCTTACGAAAACAATTGGAATGTTGGTAAGTATGAAAATATAAATGTTTGACAACTGCATTCCTGCATTCCTCTTAGTTGGCAATGCAGCCAAGATGATCATTATGGTTCCAAAAAAAAGGTACAGAGGACTTTGTCATCTCTGGAAAGTGCTTAAAAAATTGTTGTGTGGCAGTTCCTAAGTGATGAAAACCCCTTGGAAATTGCCCTTTTTGTTCTAAGTTTAACAACTTAGTAAAAGATGAATCAAAGATTAGATTAGAAAAATAATCAGACTTAAAGCCCTCCTACATATTAGACTGAAGTCCTCAGAACTTGCATATGTTAATGGGATTGACCCACTGTCTATTTTTTATGGTGTCTCCTGAAAGATAATTTTGGGACAGAGAAGTATCCATCTTGTTGGACTTTTAATGGTTGACCCTTTGTTCAGCACAGGGGATATCTCATAGAGAACATAAGACGGTTCAGGCAAGTCCCCGTGTATGGGAAATGTGGGGAGATGGCTGTCAGCTGAACTATTGATTCTTCGATAGCTATCTAATATGTATGAGGGGCCTTCATTTTGGTCATTTTAATTATTATTCAAGACATGGAAAAAGGTATCAAAATCCTAGAACTGTTCTAACATTGAAGGTTCATTCAGACGTCAGTGACCATCGGTCTGAGCACGGACCGTTAAAGAATGGACTGACCGAGGTTCTTCGAATCCGAGCATGACAGCTTCACATATTTCTATAAGGCTGTCACGCTCTAGTCAGCAGACCGGTGGCCAGTCCATGCCCTTAGAGTGGTCTAAACATTATCTATTACTCTCTTATAATTCCAGGTTTAATTTGATAGAAATCAAAAAAATCTATTGTCAAATACTTACTGCTAGTTTTCAATACATTCTGTTCTTGTTCTCCTGCCATGGCGTCTGCTGTATTTCAATGTGTCTTCCTTTACTAAATGAGATGGAAAAGAAGTGTAATACATAAAGTAATATAGAGTAACGAAAATTTTGAACAATGGAGAATATTTCACCACTAAATGCTGGTTCATAATGACACTGTTTTTGAGCCTCCTATACATCTCAAAAAAATGATATCCTTACATATATTCACATTTAAAACCAAAAATATACCGTTTGCCTTAAGACTGACATTTCTACGTGCCACAAGATGGCACTGCTCCATAAAATATCTGTCTGAGTAGTTTATGCCAAATAGCTGGAAAGATCCAGAGACTCCAGATTTTTCAAAACAAGGACTGACACCAAGAAGATGTGATGTGTCTTTAAAAATAAGAAAATAATTCATTCTATATGACAAGAAATAGCAAAGGCGTGATCATCGACTGACAAATCATGTTCATCGACTGACAAGCCATGATCATCGAGTGAAAAGCCATGATCATCAACTGACAAGTCATGAGACATCAAAAAAATTCTACAATCTTCACTAACAGATGGTGTTGACCATACCGCAAGGTGTTCACTTTGGCCGACACTTTTCAGCTCTCCAACAAGCACTACCGCTATTACCAAACAAAGAAACCCAAATATTTTAGATAACTGTTGAATGTAAAATTCTTCAGCAAATCAAAAGAACATTTTCTAACAGATCAGATCAGATCTACAAACCTTTTGTACAAGAGATATATTTTTAATCTCTTATATCCTATAAATATGCAAAATTCTCGAAGCAAGAACATTCTCAAAACAACATTCCTCCAGGAGAACGTTCAACCAATGCTACACTACTAAGCTAAAGAATAAAGTTTCCAGAAAAATATATCACCTGAGGACAAGATATAGATTACACTAACACAAGAAGCAGAACTTCCAACAATACTGATCATCATGAGTCCTACACATGAATACTCAGCTGACCTCCTTTTGCCAAGCATTGTCATGTCATATGTAATAACAGACAATACCTACAATCTTGACAGCCACCATGCTAAGGTCACATTCACACGTTCAGTATTTGACATCAGTATTTGTAAGCCAAAATCAGGAGTGGAACAATCAGAGGAAAAATATCATAGAAACACGTCACTTCGGCATTATTCACCCTGGTTTTGTCTTACAAATACTGATGTAGAATATTGACCGAAAACTCAACGTAGCCTAAAGCTTATGTATCAAGATACAACCACCTATATTGGAGTCTGTCTAAAGGCAGCAAACAACCAGCTAATGTTATTATGCCACCACTGCTGGCAGATGATCTGAAGAACATCACAAAAGTTATCCCGAGAATAAAGTCCGGAAAAGTGTTCTAAGACCAGTCCACAAAAGTTCCATACTAGTTTAGAGGCAACGGTCTTCTTCTTCTCCATCCACTAGTACAAGATGATTGTAAGAGTTCAATACCTTTCTGATCCTCAGTGATAAGTCCACAACTGCGTCTGTACTAGTGTATAACACAGAGGTGACCTGTATTTATATTAATCCATCAATTATCCCTCCTCTGAATTTGCAGAGGTGTGTTAATTTCTCTGGCATGACAACGATCGACAATTAATTCATACAGTTAATTCTTCTTCGCCTCATTTTCAATGAATGATCCAATGAATTCCATTGTTAAACAAAACACATAGTTGTGCGTGGAGTCAGCTAGGAAATCTCAGAGGCACATGTACATGATTGGATTCCAAATGTGACAATGTTCTCGGAGCATGTGAGACGCAGAGACAATAGTAAGTCGGCTTTCCCATAGCGAAAGGACGCCCTTTATGTTTTATGGGGGTAGATTGCTCATCTATGAGATACCAACAATGGAGTTAAAAGGTAACAAGGATGGTAGGGTGAAAAGGACACAAAGTGGTCAGAGTATGTGTGGGTATAAGGTATTTCTTGAGCATGACAAGTATCTTCAGTACAGTGTAAAGAAATACTGAAAAGTTCTAGGACACATTTGCAAGTTAAATTTGTTGTCCGCAAATTTTACATTGATGGCTTAACCTTAAGTCGGGTTTGATGCTCGTGTACTGGCTCTTGAGGGGTTAACCGCAAAGTCGGGCTTAACCGCGAAGTCAGATCAACTTCTGATCGGTTGGGGTGTTGTTCTAATTTATGGGGGAATTCATTTGAGTAAGTGGTGGATGTGCAGTACCTGGCCGCGGCCACTATACAGTTGACGGAGCTCCGCAATTGAGGTTTTCTGGCAGCCGGGAACGGTGATCGGTGGTGATCTCAGGTGTCGCACATCCACCAATCACAATTCCTAAGGCTAGGCCATTAATGTAAAAGTCCCAGACAACCACTTTAATGAAAATTCCAAGGAATCTTCGTATTTAAAGTGACAGCAGCCTGTATTTCCTCATGATTCCACTTATGAATAATAAATGACAAGACGGGAATAAGTAATTGTAGTACCGATTGAGCTTGTATGTAGATGAAGAACATTTAACCCCTTCCCGACGGAGGTAGTTTTCGCTTTTGTGTTTTTGCTTTTT